>CM031241.1:662439561-662497061 GCA_018340775.1 Taxus wallichiana var. yunnanensis
CCACATAAAATCCCAAATCCAAACATGTGAAACAAGGAAATGAGATTTAGATAGTGACTTGAGAGAGGGTGGAGTGGGGAAGAGGATTTTGGGTTCACAAAAATCTTTCCCCACCCATAGGTTAGGTCCCATGGACCAATTTTGAGGTAAGGAATATTGTTACCTTTTAAAACAAACCTTCAAAAATTCCCCTAAAGGTTAAATTTGAGATTTGGGTTTGAATGGGACAATTCAAGGTGAGGAGTGGTCCCCACCAACTTGCTTAACAAATCCCAACACACCCCCAAAAAAAGTTTAAGACACTAAAACACCCCATAACACAAATAATCCAAAATGACCTTATTAGCAAAGGAAATCCAAATTAGGTGAGCAATGAAGTAATCAAATTTTACCATGGTGTTTAAGGTTAGGAAGTATAACAAAATAATTAAATCAAATCACATGTAAGAATCAACCAAATTTTTTAATTACAAACAATGGCCAAAATGAAACAAGGTGAGATAAAAAGGTTCGACATGACAATGTTGGCATCCTTTGTAGTGCTACCACTGAGTCCCATGTTCACCAAGTGGTGCTACCTACAAATCCTACACACTCAAGGAAAACCTCAAATCTACTCGACATGATAAAATATCCATATAAATCAAAATGAAATATGACTAAACAATATCATCTAAATAAAATCTCACAACATTTATTCTACCAATGATATATATAAGCATGATCCAATATCCACAATGTATAACTCAAAGTCATAATCATCAGTGAATACCATATATCAACATAATTCATCAAATCTAAAACATCCTAGTATCATCATCTCTAATCAGAATGAAATAACCAATGTCTTGAATATCATATAGTATCTTAAAAGTGTCTTGTCAAATACGATGGCATAGACCATAGGATAATAATAATAGCAAGTTCAAATCAAAATCAAATGACAAAGTCTCATATGAAATAATCAAACTACTCATATGAGTCAACATGTCCTAGGAAGGGATAGAAAATCTAGTGGGCACTACATAATGTAAGTATAATGCAAAACCAAGTATATATGATCCTTAGATACGAATCCTTAGGACAAGTATTGGTAGAGTCATGGGTGTTTATATGTTCCTATTAACAATCAAGCTATATAAATTAATTGCGATAAGAGAAAGGAGAAAAATCAAATGGAACCATCATAGGTAAAATGTTAAATGAAGTAAAAAAATGCAGCCTAGTTTTAAGAGGAATGAAGGTTTTCATGTTAAGTGCTCTTCAAATAATTAAGGTCAATTAATGAAGATGATTTTGTAATAAATATGTAACCATGAAATGTTGTGTCGTGGAAAGTTCCTAACTGTAAATGTATATTGTAGTTGGATCATAGTTTGTACCTTGTCATTTGGGGAAAAGTGGCTTTGATGTGCATCATGTGTTTTCATGTTATCTATGTGGGTTCATGTTAGTGAAAATGTATCATGTCTTATGTGTTATCCTAAGTGATCTCATGTGGTGTCATGTATCTAGCAATGTAAGTCCAAAAAAATTTATTCTGGTATTTTTGTTGTTATATTTGTGTGTGTAATTTGTGGGTGTGACAATTTTCGCCAAACAAATAAAATGACCATATCTCAAAATAGAATTTGAATTTTACAAAATAAAAATAAGTAATTTTGAATATGATAAATTGAAAGTAAAAACTCCAAGGGTTTTCCCAAAGTGTATATTTTTCTAATTATGTCTTAATTAAAAAATTATAATATTTTATTTCCAAAAACTGTGCTGAAAATTAGGGCAAACAAAAAGATTTTTTGTTGAAAATGAAAAAATGTAAAATAACCTCAAAGTAATTTGAATATCGAGTCATTTACACTCAAGATATGAAAAAAAAGTAATTTGGCATTTAAGCGCCCTAAAAGGTGACCCAAAGGGTAGAATTGACTATGAAACCCTAGGAAATGTTGTGCAAATCAAGTTTAGGTCAGATAATAGACAAAATTAGGTATGGATATGAAAATAAAATGTAAATATGAACCTTAAAGTAACTAAGATGTCGAAATCAATAGGCCTAACCTATTGAAACTTGGCAAGACTTTAGATTAGGTGAAGGATTTGATCGTTCAGGTTCACCAAATTATTTAACCTATTTGGTTAAAAGAGGGTTTGTTAATTTATGGGATATTGTCCTAATCAATTAGTTTCCAAGGTTAATTGCAATAAAATCATGATAATACATGAAATAAAGCACTAGTAATGAGAGGTAGAAGAAGACTTAGTTGATATTATGATTTTTGTGTTAGTGTAGGCTGACTTGATGGCTGAAAATGTGCTAAAAATAGAATATGTCAAAAAATATAATTCTAAAAATAGATTTCAAAAAGTAGAATTTTATACCTAACCAAAATATCTCCTAAAAATTAAAAAAACAAAACTAAAACTAGTTTTAATTGTAATTAATAAGGTGCCCATATTGACATCATGTTCAACATTAATAAGCTACCCCATATGTGGTTGTAATAAATTAAGGGCTCATTTTGATTAGTTTAACTTGGGTTTTTCTACCTAAATATATTAAGATATCGTTATACAATATTAACATCTCTAATATCCACCGTGCGACCTATAATTTTTGTGATCGTTGGAGTAGAAATAACAAATTATTTGGTGATGCAAGATTTCTCATACACCTCATATGCTCCTACATCAATATATTACCCATCATAAAAGATATATTATTTATCATAAAGTACCTTCATGATTGAGATGATCTTCTTTGGGTAGTCTTTGGTACATGGTGTACATATGTGTTGCACTATCCATTTCTAACAATGATCTCCTAAATTGTCAAAAATGTGTAACACTTTCAAAAATGAACTTTTTAATATTTATCAAGCCCCTCAAATATGTACAATATCACCAATAGGTATCCACATTAAATTTTTTTAGATATGAAGACTTTCTCATAATGGTCTTTGAGCCATAATTTGTTACATCTCCACACATCCTATATCTTTATAGTTATGCCTTTTTAGGTGAAAGCTATTTTGAGGTGGACTATTGTGTGCCAATTGAGTTTTTTTGTAGCATACACTATTTATTGAAAAATAAATCAAGTACTTAAATCCCCAATAATGCGTCAATGACCCTAATCATCACAATTTGGATAATTTTTAATGATAATGAAGAATATGCTCATGATATATGAACTTTCCATGGAGGTACTTGGGTTACTATAAAAGAGATCTTGATGCTCCTTTCCATGTTCTTATCTAACACTAAGCTGAATGATAACCATATAATATTCACAAGTTGGCATATAATGGATGGGAAAACTTATATGGCATATTCATAAGTTGGCATATAAGAGGATGCTCATAATATAATGTTCCACCTTTGAGTATTCTATTATGTATTTTTTATAGTTGTTTCTAGTTGTTTTCTTGTTGAATTGTTTCCTCCTCTAGGAGTTTTGGAACTTTATTTTTTATTTGTATTGTTATTAACATCTTCTTCTATATTTTTAAAAGTTAAGATTATCTTTATTTCATGGAACATAAACTATATGCATTAGATTTTTAAACGCTTTTGAATTGGAGCTATGAATTGGGGGTTGGTGGGACCCCACCCTTACAAACATAGAAGAGATCAAACAAAATAACACCAACCAAAACAAACCAACAACAAATAGAAGTATACAAACGACAAAACCCACGGCAAAAAAATGTCCACGACCACAGATATGACTGAACCAACTTAATTGTTATTTGAAAAAACAATCACTTCTTGCTTAACATTGGCGAGAAGGGGAAGCATGACCCATCTATGAGGACTGCCACCCACCTTGGCCATTTTTAGCAGGAGAGAATACGCCATACCAAGCTTATCCCTCAGGGTGAGAACCCAAGCAGGCACGTGACCGAGTAGGGATTTGATTGTTGATAGATCTAGTGGGGGAAGACAACACGACCCAAGACTTTTGGATACAAAGAAATCATACAACGCCTACGTGAACCAAATGAGAGAGTGGTTCCATCTTGCCATCTACTCCACCCAAATCACCTCATTCGTATGGCCTTTGAATAGGAAGAGAGAAGACATGTTACAATTTTTCACCTCCTCATCTAATCCCACTTTGTGAGATGGTAAGATGAAAACACGAGCAATCTCTAGGGTTTCAGCCCTGTTTTGTTTGATGAGAAGAAAATTCGACATAAAAACTGAAGCAACTTTAGAATTAATCTGGTTCGCTTTGAACTTAAAACATATTTAACCCCCATAATCTATTTGATTGTATCCCAAATAGGGGAGGAACCCACCACGAAAGTTTTCATAAATGGGATAGAGTGATCACATTAAAAATGTCATCTCTAGTTTATCTCCTTCCCTCTAATCCATCCCAATTTTTCACATGCGAAGAAATAATTTCCCCTTCCCTCGAAACAATACCTTTGTTTGCCAAAAAATAGGCCACCATATTAGCCTCTCGATAAATATGAGAGGCTTGCCAAAAATTGATTTCCTCCAACCAAAATAAGATATTATTAATGAAGAAATTTAACGGCCAATTCTTTGAACTCCCCTTCCGAATAGAATGAAGAACAACTTGAGAATCGTCTTCAATACAAAGACGCTTGCATCCCTTAATCACCGCTAATTTCACTCCTTCCAACAAAGCTTGAGCTTCAACCAAGTTGCAGGTACCATCCGCCGGAAGAAACCTGCAACTAACACTTTCCCATACTCATCTCTAATAATACACCCCAGCCTTCGATAGACTAGGATTACCTTTAGAGGATCCATCAAAGTTCAGTTTGCAAAATCCAGCGAGGGTGGGAAAAACTATATGCATTATTATAGTATAGGTTTTAGATCATAAAATCCATCCAACGCCCATTTGTCACAAAGGGGTAAAAAATGTAATCAAGATAAAATAATATTTGAAGCTATTCAACAAAACCATCACAACCCATCAACTGAGGTACTATACTTATGAATAATTAATCAAATTGTGTTGTTGTACCTGCTTGCAATTGAACATGATGTCATGTAACTTGTGCCTCATATGAACCCTATAGCCTCATGACACTACCTGACATAAAGATGATGAATGATTTTTCACTCACCATCCCTATGATCCTTATACCTATATTGTAATATGATCATCGTTATAGGAATTCCCAAACACATTCTCTATTTCAATAACTATTTTGTACCTAAAGTATGACACATCTTACTTGATGTCCAACAACATTGACCACTTCATAAACATTCTTGTTCTTGTAAAACCATTACTCATGCTTACATCCCATTTTAGTATGTACAATCACCCAAATATTACTTCAAACACCCTTCCTTCTATTGGTCGAGAGGTGAGAAGTTTATGTAACCTAAACAACACTAGACGTCTAGTCCACTCTTTATCAAAATCTGGATATAATTATAAATTTCACCAAATTCCTATCATATGTCAGAAAATGCCATTACATTAAACTGGGTCTTCTAGCTCTATCAACCATGCCACTCTTGAAGCGGCTCCAAACCATAATATATGATACATGTTTGTCTCTAGCAGTAATGATAGCATGAAATTATGGTGTTCAAATTAAGTCTTCCATTGTCAAATTCAAATTAATGGTAGAATGTTGGGTACCATCAAGATTACACACTTTATACGATAAAATATTCTAAATCTTCATTCGTCGGATCTTTGAAATTGGATATAGGATTGGTGAATATCTCTATAAAGGCAAGCTACTCCACCAAATCCTTTTGTTCCATGTCAGAGTTTTGGTCTGTGGACAACAATAAATGAGTATCTTGTATATTAGGGGAGTGGTTTCTCCTTGGTCTTGTGTGTTTCCATGAGAAAAATGATATTTGAGTTAAGAACCACATCTTCAAAAGGCCTTGGCTCAAAAGAGAGAGAACAACCACATTTCCAAATTGCAATTGTAATTGAGGTTGTAGAGTGGGGTTCTGAGCTCTGATGTCATGTAAAAATTGGCCAAGGGTTAGTTCACCAATTGGGAGGAGAATCCTTGATTCAAGCTATTCCATTGTGAATCATAGTCCACTTTCCTTGTTTTCTAGTTTCCCACACTTTCTTTCTACTTTCCTTGACCTCCTCTTGTTGTAACTTAGTTAAGTCTTCATCAAGATAAATTTTTGTCAACACGACCAAATAGTTTTTTCTTTGATCTTATTGCCTACAAACTTTCTTATGATGTGTGAAAGCGAATAACCAAGGAGTCATCTTGATTGAACCAAGCTTTATCTAGTGATATATTAGGCAGTTCTAGATCACGACTTAAGAAGTGAGATGTTGTTTGAATGACATTTGTTTTGGTTAATCTTTGACTTGTAGGTTAAGGGCTTTGGCTTGCCTTTGCCTATTCTCTTCAAAATTTTCCTGAATCACAGCTTCAACAAGTGGAGGTGGTTTTTCAGTGTTTTTTACAACTTGAACCCTTGAGTTTGGATTCATACATTCCATTTCGGTAGCTAAATTATTATTTTTTTCCTTATTAGTCATGAATTCATCCTGAAGATGGGCTAGGTCTTCAGAATTGTTGTTTGCTAATGATGTTTAAGGTAGAGGAAGATTGAAGCTCCACCAAAGAGGTTTCTAAAATGTTGATGTGCTCAAACTGTTCAACAATCAATTTATTTTGCTCCATGAAAACTGAGGATAATTCCAACACTTGTTGTTTAAGGGACTTCAATTGTTCTTCTAGGAGTGTCATTTTGTCAATGAGAGAGTTGGCCATGCTGTTTGGTGATGGATTCAAGTTAATCACCTCCATTTTATCTTTATCCCCTTTTGTTGGCTACTCTAACATTGTAATTTAGTTGAGTAATTTCATCAAACAGTTGGCATGTAAACTCATTCTATTCGTGTTCAGTTCTGTTCTTGATCCTGTTCCTGTTTTGGTACCTGATCTCTTTCACTTTTTGTTCCTTTCCCTATTTCTGTTATTTTAGATGCGAGGCTATACAAATCTGAAGCAATGTCTGACACAAATCCCAGTTAACACGGTTAAGATATTTTGTCAAACAGGTTGGAAATAATTCGAAATGCCCAACACATTGGGTTACCTACTGGAAATGGCCAAGAAATCTGCAGGAAATATGTGAAAATACGCAAATAGTAGTTTGGGTGGGAGGTAGTCAAATCATGGCCTGCTCGTATGCACGGAGGATGTTGTATCGATTCTTGTCAGTGTGTCGCCGCTCGTGAGGGTCATGTATTTAAGGAGGCAGGTGAAAATGGTGATACATCCAAATGCCTACCCACTTAACGCCTAACCACTTAACCATTATTGAATACCAAAACACTAACATTTAACAGTTAGAAGATTTCGCTGTTGTAGAACTGTTGCAGACCATACCGGAGGCATCAGACGGAACCGATTTCTTCATTATTTTGCACCAAAGAAAATAATCAGTCATCTATTCACATTTGCGCCATTAGGAAGGGACGTTCCACTACACACAGGAGACTGTAGTCACAGGTATTTTGACATTGAAAATCAAAGGATATTTAGGAATATATAATTTGGTTTATTTTTAATTATTTATCTTTATATACAACCATGATATTGTCCCCACATTTGATGTCTTTTCCACAATCTTGCATCGGTGTTGTGCATTCTTTGTCATCTGAGATGTTACTCCCATTAGCACAGGCATGATTGCCATAAGTTTACTGTCAATCCACAAATCAATAATGGTTGGGCCTCTCAGCATATCACTCTACTAAAATTGGTGTTAGAAAAAGTAATTATCACCACCAGGCATTGTTTGTGATTCAAATCCATCACATGACAAAACTTCTTACATTTTGATAGTGGTTTTGGGGAGGAAAGCGCTTCTGATGTTATTGTACTCGAAATCTATGTCTTGCAGCGTTTGGCTTTCAATAATGCTGAAATCCAGAGTTCCAGAGATGGAATTTCTGGCTAGTCTCCTACTCATACAAAATCACAATTAACCGTGTTAATTGACTCCACAAAATATTGGCAATGGTCACTAAAAATAGGCATAGGACTTAAACAGAATACTCACACGGTTTCAAGTTGCGGCAAGTTAAAAACATTAGAAGGAAACGATCCATTCAACTTTCCATTTTCTATCACGCTGTGAAACAATTTAAACATGAACTAAGAAAAGGGTATCAGTATTAGTTAAGTTTCTTCTGTAATCTATTTAGATCAGCGCTTAGATTACTTTGGACTTAGATTGTGGTTAACAAGTCTAAGGAAGAAAACCACAGGGGAACTTGGGATACATCGAATGAATTGTTGTTGAGGTCCCTACGAATACCACACCCAAACAATATTATTAGACTTCACAACATAGATGGGGGATCTTTGGAGGTAGACTAGCTTGCTAGTCTATATTACTCACAAGTATTGCAGGTTGCTCATCCCGGATAAGTCAGGAATAGTACCGTTCAATTTATTGTTTGAAATATGCCAGAAAGTACAAATTGATCCCAACAGTTACCATGCTAATCTCAATATATTATCTCTCGAAATGAAACAAAAAAGCTAATGCCACCTTTATGACTATTTTACCACTCTTTGGGAAGAGACACACTTCAATCAAGGCATGTTATTTTAATACAAATGTTTTGAATCTTACATACAAGGGAGAGTAGATTTGTCATGATTGATTAGGTCTATGATTAACATGAGTAAATCACAGTGTGTTCTTCATCTTGATGAAAAACACAATTGTGTTTTTAACGTGCTAAAAAACACAGTGTGTTTTTCAGCACGTTGAAAAACATGACGGTTTTCCACACTGTTTCATTTACGAAATTGAATTTTATGAAATCATGAACTTAATATTTGAATTCATATTTGTCAACAAGAACCTTAATAATAAATGTCTTGAAATATAATGTTTGACAATCTCCATTTTTTCCATCTACTTCTAGATATATAGTTATAACATTCTTTTTTGGATTAAACAAATGTTATCACCAATCATGAGTCAGGGGACCACATATCATATTAAATGCATACTTACATTTTTTAGGGGAAAATGTTTTGTTCGATTTTTCGTTAAGATGGAAAACTCATGTTTTTCATCAACATGGAAAACACACCGTGTTTTTCAACGCATGTTGAAAAACATGATGGTTTTCCGCATGTTCAGGGTGGCTTATTTGAGTGTCAAGTATTAGTTTGTGTTTGTTTCCATTGATCGAGCCCTAATACACCTAATGTGACAATTGAACATGTATTAGGGCTAGATTTCGAATCATTTATAGCAATTGAATCCTAATACATGTTAAATTAATGTTAGGTGTTGTATTATAGTTTACGGTGTTGTAATTGTGTTATTTAATATGACAAGTTAGTGTTTAGGGCATCATATCAATGTTTGGGTGTTTAGGGCACTGTATGATTGTTTAGGATGACACATTAATATTTAGGACGTTCTAATTGTGTTTTGTAAAGTGACCCATTAGTTTGTAAGGTCTCATTATAGTTTTTAGGGTTTCATATCAAGTTTACGGTTGTTTTTTTAATGCTCAAAGTATCTCGATTGTCAATTATGTTATTTAGGTTGACTCATTAGTGTTAAGGTTCTTATATCAATGTTTGAATGTTTAGGGTGGTGTATTAGTGTTTAATATGAGTGCTTATGATATCAAATTATTTTGTAAGGTGTCCTAATTATATTATTTACGGTGATCCCTTAATGTTTACAGTCTTCTAATAATGTATAATGTGTCATATTAGTGTTTATCAAGTCTTATAAAATTTTAGGGTAAAACATTAGTGTTTTTTTGTGTCTAATTTATGTTATTTAGAGTAACCCATTAGCGTCCAAGGTTTGGCATCAATTTTTGAGTGTTTAGGATGTCATATTAGTGTTTAGGGTGTCGTATGAGTTGACAGGGTATTACAGCGATGATTATCATTTTGTATGAGACCATGTGTTTCATTAGTGTTTAGGCTATCCTAATTATGAAATAGAGGATGAATCATTAGTGCATAGAGTATCATGACATTATTTAGGGTATTGTATCGGTCTTTAGGGTGTTAAATTAATGTTTAGTGTATCCCAATTATTTTATGCGGGGTGACTAATTAGTGTTCAAGGTGTCGTATAAGTGTTTAAAGTGTCCAAAATTAATTTAATGTGGGTGACTTAATATTATTTATGGTGATAGAATTAGAATAATTACAACTAATATTACGTTTTCATTCATCATTAGAATTAGAATACTTTTAGCTAATACTTCTAGAGATGTTATGTTAATGTTATAAACAATTTTTAAATTTATTGTTCATTTTATATAAACAATCATGCAAAAAAATTAAATGTTTTGTTATGTGGAAGGAATGCAAATCAAATCTACAATATTTTCTAAATATTGTGAATGTGGAGATCATTTGTATATATATATTTGTTATTAGTTGTTAAATATTGGTAATTGTAATGTTGTGAATTCCTTATGTAAGTTGAAGCTATAAAAATTATGTGATATCATACTTTGACTCTCAATTTGGCATATGGGGGCAAGTGCCTCTGCAAAGACAGAATCGGTGCATCTTGAAGGGGCTTTCCCCTTAGGATGCCACATCGATACGCCCAACTATCATTGCGTGATGAAGGGGCTTGCCCCTTAGGATTCCACATCGATAGATGGGTGGTAGACTGTGCTGAGCAGAGGTTTTTAAAGTTACCCGCCAACCTTCCACTCAGAAATGCACCCTCCCGTAATATCACAACCATCCCTTTTGCAATGGACGGTTGTGATATTATGGGAGGGTGCATCTTGGGTGAAGGATAGCCATTGGCATTTATCGATACTTGAATTTGTCATGGATATGAGCTTTCTGATGTTGTGATTATTTTATCATATTGGATGACATATATTTGATTTGACATGTACCATACTAACGTTAATTGTATATTTATGTTTTGTACTAGTTACTCTTTTGTGCATTGAATAAGAATACCATGAGCTAAATTTGTCCCGATCTATTTTTGTAAAACGAAGAGATACAAAAATACGAGCTTCCACGTAAACTAAAGATGAAGGGTGTTCGCATAAAAAGTTTGAAAACTGCAAGAATTCCTAAAAATAGTCATCAATTTATTAACAATTTATAAATTATATGTATATTATAGATAGTTCAGTATGCCAATGAATACTAGTTGTTCATAATGTATAGCAAATATTTTTTATTACGATTCAAAATTTTAGCACCAATTCTAAAATTCAAATAAAAGTGTGAAATTTTTGAAATATCTATATTCCTCAATTTTAGTTTGTAAGTTCAATTTTTTCAAAAAGAACGGTATTATTTTATTGTTGTTTAATTATTGTGTTTTGGCATGCATAAATGTATATATATATATATATATATATATATATATATATATACTAAAGATGTTATTAATATTTTAATTTTTTAATTTTTTTATTTGTAACTTCTGTTTTAAATAAACATGTTCTTGTTTCGATAGTTTTTATTGTTTTCAGCTAAATGTAATAATATTTTCTATGGAAGTTTCTCTCCACATTGAATAAGTGTATTTGAAATAATATTAATTTTGTAACAATCTCTGTCACATTATATTTATTATGTCGCATTCTTTGTCACATTATAGATGACCATATTGTGATATGTTTCCAGTAGGCAGTCCTATAAATTGTTATTTTCCTTGAATTTCAATACTGTGTTTTATACACGTGGCTTTTGAATTAGACAAAAAATTGAATGCTTGCAATGTTTTAAGATGGTATTCATGTTGATGATGATCAATCATAACTCAATTTATTTCAAAAAGTATGAAATAATTATTTCATTAACGATACAAAATCTGCATGTAATAATTTTTAGGATGGGAAGGAGGCCCAAATGGCAGAGCATGATCGATCTTCCTGTCCAAGAGATTACAGAGGAAAAGAGTCATTTTTCATATGATGACCTAGAATGGACACCAATAGGGGATGAGCCGAATGTCGACATTTGTGCCGCCATACCGCTCACAAGACTACATGCATTTCTAAAGGGGGAAGGTTCTAACGAAATTTTGAGACTACCTTCACCCGCACAAATCACAACTCAACAAATATAGAAAATCCAAAACCACATACAACCAAATCATATTCTAGGTTTGGAAATTCGCTAACAATTTTTTTTTTGTACGTTCTTTTCATAAAAAGTTGTATAGCATTTGATGTTACCATTTTTAATGCAACTATTGGTGTTCGTATGGTCCAGACGACAATAGAAATAAGTCAGTAACAAGTGACAAAGTGAGTAGGTGTATAATTAAAAGGGGTTGCCAATGTCATTTCAATGTGAAGGTTTTTTATGGGAGACCGACAACGGCCATAATATTATACAACCATCTGTTTCATTGTGATGTAAATGGTGAGTGTTGTCATGGGATGAACGAAAATACCATTAATGATCTGCATCTGAATGTTTCCCCATACTTATCAAATGAATGCAAAACTTATATCGAGAGTCTTTTGTTAATGGGAGTCACCGTGGACATGGTGTACGATAAATATATAGAGGATCCATCAAACGTGGGTATATCGAGTAGGAGGGATGAATACATGACAAGAAAGGACGTGGTGAACACGCATGGAAAAGAGTTCACTGCAGAAGGTCTCAAAAGCATGTTGATGATGCCATGAGCGTGAACTTATGGCATGCGGAGGAAAGAGACATATTTTTCTACTATCAACGCCCAAATGGAACCATCATTCCATTCATTATGGGGTTGCAAACACCGTGGATGTGTGAGAGAATGGTTCAACATTCACACAATTCCATAATCTCCATGGACTCGACGTTTGCTACCAACAAATATGGCGTAAGTAATTGGAATGAATTTTGAAATGATGTGTAATTTACGTATCATTAATACTATTCCCTTTCATTATATTAAACCCTGTGTTACCATTTGATGTCATATTTCTTGTAGTACCAATTATACACATTGCTTGTTTTTGATGAGCAAGAAGTTGGGGTGCCCGTAGCATGGGCCATTTCTTTGAGGAATAAAATTGAAGATATTTACGGGTGGTTGGCGGAAGTCCAAAAACAAGGAAAATGGCTTCATGCCGATTGGCAGATCAATGCATTCATTACGGATGATGCATCGGCTGAAATCCAAGCCATCGGTGTGTTTTTGGTTGTCATGTAGTGCTATGCCTATGGCACATGCGCAGGGCATGGTTGAAAAACGTGCACAAGTATTGTAGCAAGGAGTCTAGGTGGAAGATTTTTGAGAGACTAGGTACCATCATGTATGGTTCTGAAATGCATCACGAGCACACATTTTGAATCATTCAAGACTTCTTTAATGAATTCAAAGAGGAAACTAAGTTCCTCGAGTACTTTAGGAATACATGGTGTGAGAGCAACGAACGTGTTGGTGAGTGTGATTCTTTGTGTGTTTTCTTATTAATTATCATCAATTATAATTCTTGGTTTATAATGTCACTGATTTTCAATCCATGTCACTTGACAGCTATGTGGGCAACAAATTTTAGAAACTTCTCCCATGCAAATCAAGAAACAAATGCATCCATTGAATCCTACCATTGTTTTTTGAAGACTAGATACTTGTGTGATAGACAAAATAAATGTGCTCATTGATGGACTATTTTTTCTACACACTTGTGTACAAGGTGGAGCCATTTTACAAACACAAGAGGAAGTTACAAAAATCTGGCTTCTTGACCAATTTCAAAAAAGAAAGACATCTATTGATAGTAGTTGAGAGAGCAAAGAGTATTCTGATACAGATTGCCTTGCAATTATGCACCATTGCAATCAATTGTGGGTGAGGAGCCAAACAACTAGAAGCACATGGTATTTGGTAAGGCAATGCGGAGCCTTGGACGTATGCGAATGTGCTTGGGCTATCAGAGGAAACACATGTAAGCACGTGTTGAAGGTGTTGGATTTTCACAAGAAATATGTGTCGATGTCATCATATCAAGCACCAGAAGTGACAGGTAGTTCAATGCCATCATATGTTACCGATGTAGATTGCTAAGCATAAGTTGTAATGAAATAAGCATCGTGTTGAATTTATTTTCATTTCACATGCAGGAGGCAATACTTATGGGGAGACAAGCAGGGTAAATGAAGACACGTTCTGACACGGCCCCTCTTTGTCATATCCAACAACAGAAGTTGAAGGTAATTTAATGTCATCGTATGTGGCAAGTAGTGATATAGATTGCTAAGAATAAGTTCAACGAAAAAAAGCATCGTGTTGAAATTGTTTTCATTTCTTGTCTAGAGCTAATACCTATGCAGAGACAAGCACTATAAATGATGGCATGTTATGGGATGGCCCCTCCTCGCCACCTCGACACTCACTGATAGTTGATGGTTAGTTGTTAATGCCTTTAATCAATTAATCGATGCCAATGATAATGTTTGTCACACATATTTATGATTAGGTGGCATTGTGTATTCATGTGTACTATGATATTGAAAAACCTAGTGTGTAAATAAATAATATTCTATAATGTCTTATACGTCACAGGAACTCCTAAAATAGTTGGGGTTGGTGGTTTGATGATAGAAAGTGATTCAGATTTTATGGAACACACATCCAAAGAATTCTTGAAGTCAGTCTTTGATACACATTGACTACAGATGAACAAAAAAACATTCTTTGAATGTGTTCAAAGGTTTAGGAGAGACCTAGAAGCATCAAATATGTTGGATGTTGCTTTCAAAGGAGATGTCAATGAGATTGCCACCACCCGCATGTGTCCATGGTTTAGTGCAAGTAAAAAATGCCACCGCAGTGTGAGTAAAAGGCCTGTCATTGTAGAAGATTTGAACAATCACGTTGAAGACTACGAATGCTTCCAATTTCCCAACGACAATCATGCAAAGAGGAGACAAACCACACAAATGGAACATACAGGTTAAAACATTGAACTATTAGTGTCAACTATTCACAAGATATTTTAATTGTTGAGGCGAAGACTAACATATTGATCATTTATTTTGTAGGTGGTTCAAATGCAGCTGAAACATCTCCCCGCCGCCGCTTATCTTTTAGAAATTTAGCATCTACGCAAGGTTTGTATTGAATGTCCTTAATATCATAACATTTATTTACTGTCTGTAAGCTAAAAATCCTTTGATACCTTGTCTAATATTTAATTCATTGTGTTGCAGATGCAATGGATATGCAAATGGTGTATCTTACAGAATGAGCAGGTTGAGCTTTGGAAAGTAAATGTATGGCATGTTGAGCGGGCCTAAATTATAATTGTAAACATTTCAATTCATGTATATGAGATTGTACATTGCGTATATTTGAAATACATAAATATGGAACGTGTACAACTGACCTACTCTTTGACTATTTTTAGAGTGTTTTAAAAAAAGTGCTTGGTGGTGTTAGCCAACGTAGAACCGCTCACGTAATATATGGATAGTATAAAATATTTTAACAAATAGAAAGTTGATGTAATTATGATGAAAATATGTAATCAACAGTAGAAAATTATCATGTCAAAGTTTAATTGCTACTATCAAAGTGTTGAAAAATAAACCTTTTTCAACACTATATAAAATATTTCACCACGTTGAAAAATGCAGTGTTTTTTACGAGTTTGAAAATCGTGACCCATTTCCAAAAGGCGTAACCCGGTGCTCTTCTTCTCATTATAAACATTGACTCCACATCAACTACTTATCGGGTGGATATGGGTTGAATTTTTCCAATGCGATGGAAAGTAGGGTGTGTTTTCCACCACGTTGAAAAATGCATGGTGTTTTTCAGCAGTTTGAAAATCGTGACCCCATTCTCCAAAAGGCGAAACCACGGTGATCTTTTCCTTCTCTCGTCAGCAGAATTGTAAACATTGAATCCACATCAACTACTTATCGGGTGGATATGGTTTGAATTTTTCCAATGCGATGGAAAGTAGGGTGCGTTTTCCACCATGTTGAAAAATGCATGGTGTTTTTCAGCACTTTGAAAATCGTGACCACGTTCTCCAAAAGGTGCAACCCGCGGTGCTCTTCTTTCTCATTGTAAACATTGAATCCACATCAACTAATTATCAGGTGGATATGGGTTGAATTTTTCCAATGTGATGGAAAGTAGGGTGTGTTTTCCACCACATTGAAAAATACACATAGTGTTTTTCAGCACTTTGAAAATCGTGACCATGTTCTCCAAAAGGCGCAACCCACGGTGCTCTTTCCTTCTCATTGTAAACATTGACTCCACATCAACTACTTATCAGGTGGATATGGGTTGAATTTTTCCAATGCGATGGAAAGTAGGGTGTGTTTTCCACCATGTTGAAAAACACATGGTGTTTTTCAACACTTTGAAAATCGTGACCACGTTCTCCAAAAGGCGCACCCACGGTGCTATTCCTTCTCATTGTAAACATTGACTCCACATCAACTACTTATCGGTGGATATGGGTTGAATTTTTCCAAAGCGATGGAAAGTAGGGTGCGTTTTCCACCACGTTGAAAAATGCATGGTGTTTTTCAAGCACTTTGAAAATCACGACCACGTTCTCCAAAAGGCGCAACCCATGTGCTATTCCTTCTCATTGTAAACATTGACTCCACATCAACTACTTATCGGGTGGATATGGGTTGAATTTTTCCAATGTGATGGAAAGTAGGTGTGTTTTCCACCACGTTGAAAAACACACAATGTTTTTCAACACTTTGAAAATCGCGACCACGTTCTCCAAAAGGTGCAACCCGTGTGCTATTCCTTCTCATTGTAAACATTGACTCCACATCAACTACTTATCGGGTGGAGAAGGGTTGAATTTTTCCAAAGCGATGGAAAGTAGGGTGTGTTTTCCACCACATTGAAAAACACATGGTGTTTTTCAACACTTTGAAAATCGTGACCACGTTCTCCAAAAGGCACAACCCGCGGTGCTATTCCTTCTATTGTAAACATTGACTCCACATCAACTACTTTTCAGGTGGAGAAGGGTTGAATTTTTCCAAAGTGATGGAAAGTAGGGTGTGTTTTCCACCATGTTGAAAAATGCATGGTGTTTTTCAGCACTTTGAAAATCACGACACGTTCTCCAAAAGGCACAACCCATGGTGCTCTTCCTTCTCATTGTAAACATTGACTCCACATCAACTGCTTATCGGGTGGATAAGGGTTGAATTTTCCAAAGTGATAATGGAAAGTAGGTGTGTTTTCCACCACGTTGAAAAATGCACATCAACCGCTTATCGGTGTTTTTTCAATGGACTTTGAAAATCGTGACCCACGTTCTCCAAAAGGCGCAACCCGTGGTGCTCTTCCTTCTCATTGTAAACATTGACTCCACATCAACTACTTATCGGTGGAGATGGGTTGAATTTTTCCAATGCGATGGAAAGTAGGGTGTGTTTTCCACCACGTTGAAAAATGCACGGTGTTTTTCAACACTTTGAAAATCACGACCATTCTCCAAAAGGCGCAACCCGGTGCTCTTCCTTCTCATTGTAAACATTGACTCCACATCAATTGCTTATCAGGTGGATAAGGGTTGAATTTTTCCAATGTGATGGAAAGGGTAGGTGTGTTTTCCACCACGTTGAAAAATTCACACATGGTGTTTTTCAACACTTTTAAAATCGTGACCACGATCTCCAAAAGTAGCAACCCGTGGTGCTCTTCCTTCTCGTTGTAAACATTGACTCCACATCAACTACTTATCGGTGGAGAAGGGTTGAATTTTTCCAAAGCGATGGAAAGTAGGGTGTGTTTTCCACCACATTGAAAAACACACGGTGTTTTTCAGCACTTTGAAAATCGCGACCACGTTCTCCAAAAGGCACAACCCAGCCAGGTGCTTATTCCTTCTTGTTGTAAACATTGACTCCACATCAACTACTTATCAGGTGGAGAAGGGTTGAATTTTTCCAAAGCGATGGAAATTAGGGTGTGTTTTCCACCATGTTGAAAAATGCACGGTGTTTTTCAGCACTTTGAAAATCATGACCACGTTCTCCAAAAGGCACAACCCATGGTGCTCTTCCTTCTCATTGTAAACATTGACTCCACATCAACTGACTTATCAGGTGGAGAAGGGTTGAATTTTTCCAAAGTGATGGAAAGTAGGGTGTGTTTTCCACCACGTTGAAAAATGCACAGTGTTTTTCAGCACTTTGAAAATCACGACCACATTCTCCAAAAGGCGCAACCCATGGTGCTCTTCCTTCTCATTGTAAACATTGACTCCACATCAAATTCTTATCGGGTGGATATGGGTTGAATTTTTCTAATGTGATGGAAATTAGGGTATGTTTTCCACCATGTTGAAAAATGCACATGGTGTTTTTCAGCAATTTGAAAATCGCGACCACGTTCTCCAAAAGGCGCAACCCATGGTGCTCTTCCTTCTCATTGTAAACATTGAATCCACATCAACTACTTATCGGTGGAGAAGGGTTGAATTTTTCCAATGTGATGGAAAGTAGGGTGCATTTTCCACCACATTGAAAAATGCATGGTGTTTTTCAGCACTTTGAAAATTCGTGACCACGTTCTCCAAAAGGTGCAACCCACCGCGGTGCTATTCCTTCTCATTGTAAACATTGAATCCACATCAACTGCTTATCAGGTGGAGATGGGTTGAATTTTTCCAATGCGATGGAAAGTAGGGTGTGTTTTCCACCATGTTGAAAAATGCACACAGTGTTTTTTAGCACTTTGAAAATCGCGACCCATTCTCCAAAAGGCGCAACCCACGGTGCTCTTCCTTCTCGTTGTAAACATTGACTCCACATCAACTACTTTCAGGTGGAGAAGGGTTGAATTTTTCCAATGTGATGGAAAGTAGGGTGTGTTTTTCCACCACGTTGAAAAATGCACGGTGTTTTTCAACAATTTGAAAATCACGACCACGTTCTCCAAAAGGCGCAACCCACGGTGCTCTTCCTTCTCATTGTAAACATTGACTCCACATCAACTACTTATCGGTGGATAAGGGTTGAATTTTTCCAATGTGATGGAAAGTAGGGTGTTTTCCACCACGTTGAAAAATGCATGGTGTTTTTCAACACTTTGAAAATCACGACCACGTTCTCCAAAAGGCACAACCCACGGTGCTTTTCTTTCTCATTGTAAACATAGAATCCACATCAACTGCTTATCAGGTGGAGAAGGGTTGAATTTTTCCAAAGTGATGGAAAGTAGGGTGTGTTTTCCACCACGTTGAAAAATGCACGGTGTTTTTCAATAGTTTGAAAATCGCGACCACGTTCTCCAAAAGGCACAACCCGCAGGTGCTATTCCTTCTCGTTGTAAACATTGACTCCACATCAACTGCTTATCGGGTGGAGAAGGGTTGAATTTTTCCAAAGTGATGGAAAGTAGGGTGTGTTTTCCACCATGTTGAAAAATGCACGGTGTTTTTCAACACTTTGAAAATCGCGACCACATTCTCCAAAAGGTGCAACCCGCGGTGCTCTTCCTTCTTGTTGTAAACATTGACTCCACATCAACTACTTATCGGGTGGAGAAGGGTTGAATTTTTCCAAAGCGATGGAAATTAGGGTGCGTTTTCCACCACGTTGAAAAATGCACGGTGTTTTTTCAGCAGTTTGAAAATCGCGACCCGTTCTCCAAAAGGTGCAACCCGTGGTGCTCTTCCTTCTTGTTGTAAACATTGACTCCACATCAACTACTTATTGTGGAGAAGGGTTGAATTTTTCCAATGCGATGGAAAAATGGGTTCAATTTTGTAGTCTTAATGAATGGTAACACACATTTAAACTAACATCAATCCATTGTAATGTATACGCAGTATGAAAATTACATGCTTCAATGAGAACTTGAAATTAAAATTCTCTATAATATGTACATTAACTAGAAGTAACATTCACAATACTTGCACATTTTAAATCTTTTTCCATTTTAAATTTTTTTAGTATGTTTTGATGGTATAATTATTATTTACTCTTTTAAAAACTATAATATACATTTAACCAACACCTGTTGATGTCAAAGATCACATGGAAAGTGTCATTTTATTACAAAGTCATATTTTATGTCAAAGGTCACTTGGATAGTCTTTGGTGTGAGAACTGGCACTTTTTTCCTCAGTCGACGCCTTGGCCAGGATGTACATCTTCTTCCATAATTCTTTGTGGCCTTCGTGAATTTTAACAACGGAATTAAAACTTGCTACTTGATTTTCAACACTTTTTTGTTGGATTCACACGTCGTCTCCCAATTCTTAATTTCTAATTCCAACTCTTGAACCTCAAGCTCCAACTCCATCTTCTTTGAAGGCAAGCACCTAGTAATTGGTCCAATAATTCCTTATTTATCTTTGACAATTTTAAATATTGCAGTCTAAGTCTTTCACGCTCGATTTTATAAAACTTTTCCTTGTTCATTGCATGTTTCAGTTCTATTTCCATACGAACTGACGGGGACGACTCATCTTCTTGTCCAGCTTCAACATTTTCATTTGCAGGGCTCTCTACAGTCTTTCCAAACACATTAGTACTGGGACTATAGAATTTTGCATAGTCTTTCGGTTCCAACACTGGTAATGCCTTGCGCTTTCCAACCTTCTTTTTTCTCGTCATCTAATTAAACATGTATTTAAACAACCAATTAATATTTGTTAACATTCAAACATAATTGTAACCATATACCATACACGGAAGCAAAACCCAACAAAGTAACCATATACCATTTACCGTAATCCACATTCATAGTCACATTAATACATTAACCATATACACATTGACAACATCATTATTTATACAATAAATGGAATGTCACATAACAAGAATAAAAACCATTTAATGAGTTATAAATAGAACCACAAACCATATTCAATTTAACAAGAATGTAATACTAAATCGTAAATGTCAAACACATTAAAGTAACAACCTCATCACACATATATACAATTGTCCTCTAATCACACTTGTCTTCTAATCACACTTATATTACTCTTCCTTATTCATCACATCGCATACCAGATATAACAATTGAATACATGATCTAAATACTAATTAATGTGCACATCATAACATCAACCAAAAACAACCATATTAGTGTAAAATCACATACATCTAATAATCATAATTTAACCACATGCATCTATCCATATCATCTATTATGCTAAAAAGGAAAAATTCATCAAATATAACTAATTTTTTGCATACCACATAATCAATATCTATACATATATGTCTAATATATAAGTAAAATTTGTCAAATATGTAAGTGAAATATAAAATTTCTATGACTGGTATATTCATTTGTTATCATTGTCTTGGGTGGGAGTGTTGGGTGTTTTTTCCTCAATTGCCACCTTGGCGTGCATGTACATCTTCTTCCATACTTCCTTCAGATCTTCATGTGTTTTAAGAATGGTATTAAAGTTTGCTACATGAGTTGTGAACACTTTTTGTCCACTTCACATTGTCTCCCAATTCTTAATTTCCAGTTCTAACTCCTGAACCTCGACCTCCAACTCCATCTGCCTTGAGGCAATTTCTCCTATTTCATCCAATATTTCCTTGTTTTTTTCGTAAAATATAAATTTTCCAATGCAAAGCTTTTGCACTGGTTTTGATATATCTTTGTCTTCTTTGTTACAAGTTTCATTTCTAAATCCATACGAACTGACGGGGAAGGGTCATCTTCTTGTGTAGCACCGACATATTTGTTTGTAAAGCTCTTTGCATTCTTTTTGAATGGATAAGTGTCACTATCGAATGATTCATAATCATTTGGTTCT
This sequence comes from Taxus wallichiana var. yunnanensis, assembly GCA_018340775.1. Lineage (NCBI taxonomy): Eukaryota > Viridiplantae > Streptophyta > Pinopsida > Cupressales > Taxaceae > Taxus > Taxus wallichiana. The sequence goes on from CM031241.1 coordinate 662,461,310, forward strand.
TGCATAGGTGAAGCCTTGCACTTTCCAGTCTTCTTTAGTCTTGCCATCTAAATAAACTTGTATTATAACAATCGATTATTATTTGTTACCATTCAAACATAATGTGAAAGGAAATAATGCACTTAACTTATACGTAACAAAATATTATCATGGATGAAATATATATGAAAGTTTCATAACCACATCAAACCCAAGTATGCATACATGGATGTAGAACACAACTATGTAACGATAAACCACAATCCATAATCCATAATACACAAAATTTGAAAAAAAAATTGTGAATTATCTGCGATTAATTACTGAACATGTCAAACCCAAGCAGGCATACAAGGAATAAGAACTCAACTATGTAACCACATACCAAAAACTATAATCCACAATCCATAGTCACATCAATACATTAACCAGATACACAGTGACAACATCATCATTTATACAGTAAATGGAATGTCACATAACAAGAATAAAAACCATCTAATGCATTATAAACAGATCGTAAATGGATAACTCTATGTAACCCATAACCACAAACCATATTCAATATATCAATAATGCAGTACTAAGTCGTATACCTCAAACACATTAAAGTAACATCATCGTCATATACACATATATACTAATATGATTCCTCACAATCAATGTTATACATAAAGGTTTTCATCTCCTTCGTTGCCTAGTGTTAGCCACAAACAAAAGTCCATCATAAAATCTAATACATTTCTTCTCATTTCTATGTATAGAATTTGGTGTGATGCCAAGAATGGGTGGGGCATCCGATGTCTTTATCCGATGCCTTCAACATGTACCGCATATCCGAAAGCCAACCATATAGTAAATAAGTGAATGTATGAATGTCTCTGTAAACACATAATTAAATTAAATCATTCATCCAAAATGTCTCACTACTTGCCTCTTCAGGAGTGTCAAGTCGATATATCACTTGAGATCCCAAATATCAAACCCTTTGACACACTCTGCCAAAGTGTTTGCAAATGTATTAGGGTAGGGCAATGGAGCAATGGGAACAATGGCCTCAGAAATAATCACTTTGACAGTAAATTTGGGGAGTGTGATGCCATGACACTTCATGTGTGGGATACTATCACAAACCACTCCTCTCGATAACCATATCATCTGACATTAACTTGACTTTGACCCCACCAGAAAAGCCTATAATAACGACAATCTCAATTGCATTAATAACTTTTTCTTAATTTCACCAAAAAGAATACAAAAAAGCAAATGAGAACATTCAATAACTTACCAGTCCAGTTCCACCCTCACTCGTACTACCAGCAACGATGTTTGTGTCCCTCTCCTCGTGCCTCCCCTCATAACCCTCTCTCTCCTCGACTGGAAAAGAAGTTTCAACTCTAGGATTTTTCATCTCCGCCTTTCTTACCTCAAGTGAAGCTATCTCTCCAATAAGATCGAGACCACAGGTTGATTGAGAAGGGGGTGTCTTATCGCAAACATCCACCTATAACAATCGAGCCATCAGACAATCAAAGTATCAACAACATAAGGCAACATACATTTTTTGAGAGCGTGTTAAGTGATTTTTTACCTCTCTTTGTTTCACACTACGAATCACGTGTCTCTGTCAGCGTAAGAGTTGACACAAGGGAATGTCATAATCCTATGCACACATACAGTTAGTATATACAAAAATACACAAAAACTACATTGTATCTTTACTTACGAAAGACCAATAATTACTTACGTTATCATTCGTAGGGGTAAACATTTTCTACTTGTTCCACCCTCTTCTCTAGCTTCATGTGCATGAAAGAATATCAAGTTTTTGATTTCCAACCTAACATTATATTTAAATTTCTATACCAATCTTAAATTTACCTCTATTCCGATATTTGAGTTTTTATTTCCTCTCACTCTCAACCAATGCTCCTCTCTCGCCTTTCTCATCTCCGTTGAATCGTAGGCACGCATTGCATCATCCACCTCCCTCTTTCCTTCTCGGCTCAACTCCTCAAATCGATATTTGCATTCTTTTTTGCAAACGTGATCAATAACCCTCCTCCGCTGCAAGTAGAATCGTTTCCTTAGGACGTAGTTCACATCCACCTCCCTCTTTTGCACGTATGCCCTACTTCTATCTTGAGAGATAGGTGATCATTTCCCGTATGCTTACGGCCACACTTACGAGGTTCCACGAGAGGAAGATTGTGTTCTACTTGGTGATGTCTATTTAGTCTATGCAACTTAGAAAACCTAACATCCCCACTATCAACACATGATCCATGCTGACAGACATAATGAATACGACCATTAACATATTTAGTTTTATATTCTATGGGTGGCTCATGGATATCTGAGCAAATGGGCTCTGAAGGACCATCTGTCGTATCGCCATCAACTATTGGAGGATCATCTCCCTTTGCTTCCTCTGTGATGCTTGCAAAATGTGTACGCGCCATGTGATGTGAAGGTACTTGTATCTACGGAGTCCAAGTGCATAACTATTAGCCCGACATAAAATATTAAGTATTTTGCAAAAAACATTAATGTTCACATATTCGAATATTATCATCATGGAATGTGAAGAAACCTGTATGAAAGACATCAATTTCATAATTTTTATCTCAACAAATGACATAATTGTTACTACGACAAAAAATTAATGTTCACAAAGTTATATATTACCGTCTCATTATTTATGTCTTCCCCGAAAACATAAGAATGGATTGTGAACATGGATCGGCCCATGTTGCCAAGCTTTTGCATGTTTCGTTCATGTCCATTGTCATAACCATCGTTGAAGCAATGCATTGTAAAACAATTTAAACTAAAACAAATGGTGCATGAACTTATTTATTCATATTTTGCATTCATATTGAGAAAATTGTGCACAATAAATGATTTGTGACGAAATTAGCTGCACACATTATTTTTTCAAAAACTGGATACTCGACTCTAGATGTTTCTGAACTAAACATGAAATGTGAATTGCAAGTGTGTTAAAAGATATTATAGGATAAAGCATGATGTATCCAAAATGCCCGATTTATCAACCAACATTATATGATGTAACATCATATTATCCACAAAATATATAATATATAGACTAGAGACAATTCACATAATATTAGTTATTCACAATCTAATAAATAATGTATGTCTACCACCTTTACAAATATATCATATCGAAATGTCTTTCATGGCAAGTGCTTGCAAAGCTACCACTTCTTGGTTTATAGTGTCCCTAGACACTTTCCATACATCTAACCTACCTCTATTAACTTTTACATGCACGTATGAACATTTCACAATGCGAGATACACTCTCTAGCACTTGAACTTGAAGAATTGAAAGATTTACATTGTTACATTGGTATACACCAGTCATTTGTTTCACAACAAGCATATCGTGAGAAAACACACAAATGTTTTGAACATCGTGGCGTATCGCTTCCTCAAGACCCAATATCAACGCCCTATACTCAGCCTGATGGAAGGTCATAGTGGCATTTCCGAAAATTGTACCTCTTTCTACTATCTTGCTTCCATCAGGGTCATATAATATGAATGATGAATATGCTATATTTTTGGAGGTATTCGAAACTCCATGAATTTCCAATCTCCAAATTGCAACCATGCTTACCTTTATAATGGACAAAAATATATCGTTAGCAAACATTAAAAAAAATAGAATGAACACTTCTAATTTGATTTTTCAATACAAACATCTATAATTTAACATATGACAAGGCCCTAAAACATTTGCTCCTGAGTTCGTTCATTAATAACGATCTCTTATTAGAGAGTCAATGGAGTTAGTACTTTGTCTACTAAAACTAAAACTTCCTTACAATACTAAAACTTCGTATTTCATATGCTATACTTACAAATAAATTTTGGAATATATTAGAATCGTAATCACGAGTTTGGTTCTGTTGTATATATTTACCCCGGAAATACGGATGAACAAAGGCAATTCGGGTCTCCGAGTCGGTCGACAGTCGGATAAACAAGGAAGGAAAACATGTCGGGTGGCTTTCAAAACCCGACACAAAGGGATATGTCGTCGGGTCGTCAAAACTGGCGACGACAAAGGAAATCGGGTTTCATAGTCGGTTGCACATCGAGAGAAACATGGCGCAAAGGCATGTCGAAGGGTTAAAAACCCGACGCCAAAGAGCATGTCGCAAGGGTTCCAAATCCCGACGTAAGGCAGATTGGGTTTTCGGGGGTGGAGAAGCACGATGGAACGACATGTCGGAGGAAGTATAAATCCCAACAGGAAGGACATGTCGGAAGGGTCGCCAAACCCGACACAAGGCATTTCGGGTTTCGAGTCGGAAAACAGTCGGAAAACACGGCAGAGAAGCATGGGGTGAAAACATGTTGCGCCACCGCCCAAACCCGATGCACATGCGAGTCATACCTCCGAACCCGAAAACAAAGGAAATTTGGTAATAGCGGCGGATGCGGGTTTCGGGAAAGCACGAACATCAAACACATGTCGTGGTGTCCTCCAAGCCCGATGCGGATGCGTAAGGGAGTCCCGAACCCGAATGAAATGGACTTGACGGGAAATATGACAGATTCGCCATATTTTGAGGTTGTTGGGGTCTCACCTACCACCATGATGAGGAGCTAGATGCGGTCTTGGAGATGGTTGGGGAAGATTCGAATCTTTCTCTTTTCCCTCATCTTTTCTCGTATAAAATGTAAGGAGGGGCTGTTTTTTAAGGGTTGGACATTCTTGTTTTGGCCCCTCCCTTCTTCTCTTTGGCAGGTGGAGTTGTGGAGCTCAAACCTCCCATTTGAAACTGTAATGCACCTTTGCCTCTTGGAATTTTTGCAGTGTATTGTATCAAACCTTCGGAGAAAATAAATGCATGACTGTGGATGTTTCTCAACCCTCTATGTGTTTCATTTTGCATCCTCCTGATCTTTCACTGTGAATATGTTTATCTGTGCATGATATTGCATTGCATTTCTGTGGTCTGTGTTTAATTGGCAAAACATATGTTCTTCATTCCTCGGTGCATCACCTCCTTAGCTTAGGTTTATTTTTATGCATTTCTCTCTCCCTGTCTCCTTGGTAGTTAGATTAGGTTTTTGGGTAAAACCTCTGCATTTTATTGGTGCATCTGAACAGAGGAATAGGAGCCGGCCTTCATCCGGAGAGCTTTTCCGATTTCGCAAGGTCCCACACTTGGGAAAAGCTCCATGTTGTGCAATCGCACTGAGATTCTCAACCCATCACGTTGCGGAGTCCCAGGGGTGCTGTGATTCGTCACCAATAGTTTTGGCACACCGGTGGGACCAAGAGGTCATTCCATCAAAATTTGAAGGAGTTTTCATGAAATTTGCACTAAAATTACAGTTTTTTTACAAATTTCGGATTTTGCACCTCCTAGCCTGAACTCCGAAATCAATTTTCAAGGGTTTATCTTGCTCAAAACAGGTCAAAATTTCAACAGTTGGTAGATCTAAGGGAATCTTCAAAAGGGTATCTTTAGTTTTTTGATATTTTGATTTAGAAAATTTTGGACATTTAATGATTTCGGGATTTCGGATCCGAGAGCATCAAAGCGAAGCGAGTGTGTTTCAGGTTTCGGGGATGCATTGCATGGTCCTACCCCCGACAGCAATGATTTCGGGATTTCGGGATCCGAAAACATCAAAACAGCCTTTCGGGTTTTGAGGGGTGTCGGACATGTTCCAAGTTCCGACACATGGCAATTCGGGTTCTGTGAGTTGCATTGCATGACCTGAGTTCCGCCTGTAGCTTTTCGGGGATCCGCAGCTGCACAACAAGGCCCAAATTCTGAATTGAAGATTGTCTCTCTCCCTTCAATTTCAATTATATTTTCAATCTTTGTCAAGTTTGGTGTGTAACTTGACAAAATCCAGACCTTTCATAGGCTTGCTCTCTAACATATCTGGCGACTCCGAAGGGATAGAGTTCGAGTGGTGTAGCGGTACAAGTTGCCCGCCTGGCACATGAGAAGGATTCAAACCAGGTCTAATACTCATGAAGAGGGGCTATTTGTCTACTTGCAACTATCACTAGGCAGAGGAAGGAGAGGAAGAGGACCACAAAGATCACCATCTCCACCTAACAGGACTTTGTCTACACCTCCACTTGGTAGACCTTTTCTCGCATCAACTAGGGTTCTTAGGCCAATCATAATGGCACATCTACCACCGAATCCCTTTGTCAATTTCACGGGTAGTAGTCCACTTTCCCTAAATGCTCAGAATCAAATTCCAGTTGCAGCGCTAAAGAATATCCCCTATTTCACAGGAGAAAATCATACTACTCCTATTGACCACATCCAGGATATTGCTAATGTATGTGCAATCCATGAAATAAATGAAATAGATGTTGCGGTCAAGCTGTTGGCTTCATCTTTCAAAGGCAAGGCCTTACAATGGTTTAGGAGCCTAGCAGCAGGGTCTATTACAAATTGGAACCAACTTTGTTCAGCTCTTTGTAGCCAATTCGGGGAAAGGGCAGATAATTTGTCTTTATTGGAACAGCTGACAACAATCAAAAGGGCTCCTAACGAGCAAATGGCAGATTTCAACTTCAGGTTCCAATGGACATGGGACAGAATTCCAATAGCTGTTAGGCCAATTGCCGAAGGAGCATTCCTTTATTTTTTAAAGGCTATAAATTCAGACATAGCCATGATGATCCAATCAATGGGAGGAACAACGCTGCTGCCAGGGGCCTATGACATGCTATCGAGCATAGAACTGTTTGATCCAAGCTGGAAAGCTTGCACCAAGGCCGCCAATGCCTCTCTATCCAGATATGGGAAATCCTACAACTAGTCAAGCACCAGAGTTGAATCCCATTCCAACTCCTAGAAATCAAAGCAATAATGAGGCCTAAACTTCTTCGAATACTTCAAAGGAATTGCAAGAGGTTATGAAACAAATTATGAGAACCTTGGAAATGAGCTAGTGACTATCAAAAGACAAAGAAAGCTCAAAGTGCTAGACCGTGCTCGGCCTCAAGCGCAGACTGTGCAGGCTAGGCCCCCGTACCAACAAAATAGACCACCACCTTAGGCTGTGAATCAAAACCAAAGCCAAGGACAACCTCAGGCTGCCAGGCCATTTCGACCGTATGATCCAAATGCAACGACATCCTCAAGAGCCTTGGTTCCAACACAAAATAACATGGCACAGGAGTACGAATGGTGTTACCCTTGCAATCTACCTCACAATCAGTCAGCATGTTTCAATGGTGCACTAAATCAGGCCTTGATGGTGCAAACCATTGGTGCCCCTCGAAACCAAGCCAGGAAGAGAATCAGCAGCAAGAAACACAACAAGAGAGACCTCCAACAGAAACCACATTGGCAAATTGGCAAACGGAAGACTTCTGTGGAGTTAACCAACAACCTTTTCAAGGCGTGGCTACCAAAACACGGTCAATGAAGAGAATCATGGAAGAGGGACAACCGTGTAATCCAGTTGTTTCTCAGACCACTCCTACACAACAAGGGGTCAGTAGACCAAACACAGCTCCAAATGTGCAAAATCAGCCCAAGGTACCTGTTGTAGCAACACATGCACCCGTCCAAGTTCCAGAAAAGCTTGCACCAAGTAAGGGGCAGCAAAAGGACAGTTCATCCCCCTTCAACATCATCGATCAAATGAAGAAGACACATGTGAACATTTCCATGTGGGAATCACTTGCGATCCCAGGGCAACGAGATTTATTGCAAGCTGCAATGGCTAATTGGTCTGCCTCAAATGTATCAAATCAGGGACATGAGAAAGTTCTCACTAATGCAGTCAACAGGGAATGGGTGCCGACAAGCAAAAATTTGAAGCCTCCACCGTTCTATGTGTCATTGGTTGTTGGAAACCATTTGGTACACAACTGCATGATAGATTCAGGGGCAAGTAGTTCAGTGATGCCGAAGCAAATAGCGGATCAACTGGGTTTGAAGTATGAGCCGGTGCTGAAGGGAGTAGTGCAACTAGATGGAACAGCAAGGAACTGTTGGAGTCATCAAGGGGTTAAGCCTAACACTACATTCCTGTCCTAATGTTACGATTAAGCTGTAAGATGTTTCGTGATTGACCTTCCGCCACTCTTTGCGTTGTGTCTATCAAGAGACTTCACTGCAAAATCGGTGGATATTTATCTGCGAGAATGGTCACACATGATTTTTAGGACAAGGTATGGAGCTAAAGCAACAATCGATCAGAATCGATTTCCAATTTCCATATTGAGCCTTATGTATGTGCCCTATCAATGCAAATTTCTCGACTTTCGATCGGAGGAGTGTTCAAGTGATCTAGAAGAAGGTACTAAGGTCGAGGGAATTCTGATTTAACTTTGGATGAATGGGCAAACAAAAGTCATGAATTTGACCCCTATAAGGAAATTAAAGAATCTGAATTAGGTGTGTATTGTGTACACGAAGAAAATTCACCCATTCCCGACATCATTCAAATTTAAACAAAAGGATGAAAACAAAGTTTGGAAATTATTCTTCGATGGGTCAAGAAGCAGACAAGGTGCTGGAGGTGGTGCAATGTTGATTTCACCACAGGACATCAAGTATTATTCAGCTTTTCGTTTCCAGTTTTCTTGTTCAAACAACACGGCTGACTACGAGGCATTGATTCAGGGACTTCATTGGGCCAGGAAAAAGGGCATAAAAAACTTGTAGGTGTTTGGAGATAGCGAGCTAATCGTCAACCAAGTCGAGGGATGACATGCCACAAAGAACGACTTCTTTGAAGAGCTACAAGAATAGGGTATGGAACCTCATCGAGGATTTTGAAGCTTTCAACATTATGTCCATACCCAGGAAGAAAAATGAAGCCACAGATAGGCTTGCAGCAGTTGGAGCAACGTTTGATGTGGTTAAAAACATCAGAAGGGGAAAAACACAACCACATATTCACGTGATTGTGAGGCCAGCAGCGCGGATAATAACACAAGCCATGGCGGGCAGGTGTTTGAGAACGATCAACGATCATCAATTTCTTGCAAGAAGAAGCTGAATTCTCGGCTAGAAATCGGGATAGGCTAGAGCAGCAGTATGGAGATCAAGTAGTGCAACCATGCGGACAAACAAGCTTCCCAAAGGTTTAGTAACATTGGAGTCTATCTTCAACCCTAACGACCAGTTTCGTAAGGAAAAGGTTAATATACAGGTCAAGAGAGAAGATTCAGAGCTAATTCTGTTGGGGAAAGCAAAACACTTCAAATTGGTAAAGTGGCCACCGAATGTAGAGAAATCAGATTTCATACACTTTGCCAAGAATTTCCGGATGTCTTCGCTTGGAGCTATGAAGACTTGAGAGGATTCGATCCGAAGTTGGCACAACATACCATAGAATTGGATTCAGATGCTAAGCCCACCGGTGAGAAGCAGACCACAACCCTCACATCAAACCTCGATGAAGAAAGAACTAAACAAGCTAATAGAGGAAAGCATTATATTCTGATCAAGCACTCAAGTGGGTTGCCAACTTGGTTCCAATCGGAAGAAGAGTGGAGAAATTAGGTTATGTGTGGACTTTCGAGACCTCAATAGGGCATCTCTCAAAGACCATTACCCACTTCCTTCAATGGAACAAATATTGCAAGTAGTATCCGGTTCAGAGAGATTCTCTCTCCTAGATGGCTACTCAGGGTATAATCAGGTGATGGTGAAAGAAGATGACCAATTCAAGATGGCTTTCACCACCAAATGGGGGACCTATGCCTACAAGAAAATGCCATTTGGGCTATCAAATGCTGGAGCCACTTTCCAAAGGGCAATGGATATGGCATTTAGGGGGTTGATCAATAAAATAGTTTTGATATATCTTGATGACATCACTGTATTCTCAAAAAATGCAGCGGATCACCTCTGTCATTTGAGACAAGTATTTCAGAGATGTAGAAGATTTGGGGTATCATTGAATCCCAAAAAATGCATATTCTTGGCTCACGAGGGAAAACTTCTAGGCCATATTGTTTCAAGGAAGGGTTGGCGATTGACCCAGAGAGAGTTGAAGCAATTCAAGCATTGCCATTGCCAAGTCACAAGAAGGCTCTTCAAAGCTTCTTAGGAAGGATCAATTTTGTCCGCAGGTTTGTTCCAAACTTTGCAGCTCTCGTGAAGCCAATAACGCTGATGTTAAAGAAGAGCATGGCATTTAAGTGGACATCTGAAGGCAAGGCAAGTTTTGAGGCAATAAAAGAGGCTATATCTCAAGCTCCGACTCTTGTCAATCCAGACTTCTCCAAAGATTTCATGTTATATGCCTTCGGTGGTGGAGACACAATTTCTGCAATCCTGGTCCAACAAAACAAAGGAGGATTAGAGCAACCAGTTGCTTTCTTCAGTCAAGGCTTGGAGGAATATGAAACTAGGTACTCTTTCATTGAAAAGCATGTCCTTGCGCTAATCAAGAGCTTAAATAAATTCAAGCACCTAGTCTCAAACAACAAGATCCAATTCTTGGTCTCTCATGCAGAGTCAAGGACTTCCTTCTAAACAAGGATTTGAATGAGAAACATGCAGGATGGATCACTCGTGTCATGGAATATGACATCGAAATTAGGGTCACTAAGCTAGTACGTGGAAAGGGACTATGTGAGCAGCTAGCCTTAAGTAAACAAGTTGAAGTAGGTAACGAAAAGAGACCGCCTTGGTACTACAGGATGGTCAAGAACATGAAAATGATGATGTGCCTACTCCTTGTTGGACTCGTAATATGATACACTTCCTACGACAGACTATGCCCTCCAGAAATGAGAAAAGCAAAGATGAGATACTTTAGATTACAAGCTATTCCATATGTGCTTGTCGATGGTGTTCTGTTTAAGAAAGATATCAATGGAGTTCTATTGAGGTGCATTGGGATAGATCAAATTGAGAGGGTGTTACAAGATTTTCACGATGGAGATTTTGGAGGACATTTCACCCCACGAGTAACAAATGCTCTCAAGATAATGAAGGCGGGGTATTATTGGCCCACAGGTGTTCAAAGTATGATCATATACATGGATAAGAAAGTGCAAGAAATGTGCACTCTTCACAGCAAAGAAAGACTAGCAAGTGCTTCCATTGCACCCAATCTTGGTTGACCAACCATTTATGCAATGGGGATTGGACTTTGTTGGGGTCATCAACCCAAACTCAAGCCAAGGCCACAAGTGGATTCTCATGGCAACGGACTACTTCACCAAGTGGACTGAAGCAGTAGCGCTCAAAGAGGCAAACGAGTCCAATATACTAGAGTTTTATGAAGGAATAGTGACCAGGTTCGGTGTGCCGGCCACTATCATATCAGATAATGCATTGGCATTCATAGGTTCCAGGATTACAGAATGGGCTATCAAGAATGGAATCTATTTGAGCACCTCTTCAAATTATTACCCACAGGGTAATGGACAGGCAGAGTCCACGAACAAAAATTTGCTAAGAATCATCAGGAGGACTCTAGATGAAAATCAAAGAACATGGCATACCAAGCTAAAATCAGCATTATGGGCTGATAGGATAACACCAAAGAGGTCTACAGGTAGTTCTCCTTACAAATTGGTCTATGGGAAAGAGGCAGTATTGCCTATATCATTAGAATTTCCAGCATTGGAACTCATGAAGCAGTTGGAGTTGTCTGAGTTTGAACCAATGGAGGCCAGGTATGCGAGTTGATGGAATTGGAAGAAATTAGAGAACATGCAGTTCAAACAATTGAGAAAGATCAGGCCTTGGTGAAAAGATGGTTTGATAAGAAAGCAAGAGCAAGGACCTTCCAGGAAGGGGACCTAGTTCTGAAATGGGATGCAGATCGGGCAAAACCAGGAAGGCATTCCAAGTTTGATGCCATTTGGAGTGGCCCCTACATGGTCACGGGATGTAAGAATAGCAATGCCTTCCAATTGTCTACATTGGATGGAGAAGAACTCCCGATTCCGGTTAACGGAATCTATCTTAAACATTGCTACTGAAAAGAAAAGGTTTACCCTTGTAAATATTAGCCTAGTTTTCAATTCCTCTAAGTGCGTATGCACATTGTCTTGTTGTAGTTAGGTTTCAGTTTCCCTAAGTGCTTTGGCACAGGTTTTGTTGCTCCTAGGTTGGTTTTCTGATTCAAAGCATGCCCTCGGAGAAGGCGTTGTGGTATCAAGCTCGGATCGAGACCAAGTCGGTTTCGGTGTTATTGCTTATGACTCCGTGCCCAATGGATTTCTAAAAGGCCATTGATCTTCTACCTAGCAGGCAGGTAACCCCGTGAGTCACCAAATTGTTGTATATATTTACCCCTCCGAGTAAATACGGATGAACAAAGGCAATTTGGGTCTCCGAGTGGGTCGGCGAGTCGGATAAAAGGAAGGAAAACATGTCGGTGGCTTTCAAAACCCGACACAAAGGGATATGTTGTCGGGTCGTCAAAACCTCGACGCGCTGAAAGGAAATCGGGTTTCATAGTTGGGTTTGCACGTCGGAGAAACATGGCGCAAAGGCATGTCGAAGGGTTAAAAAACCGACGCCAAAGAGCATGTCGCAAGGGTTCCAAATCCCGACGCAAGGAAAATCGGGTTTTGGGGCGAGAAGCATGATGGAACGACATGTCGGAGGAAGTAGAAATCCCGACGGGAAGGACATGTCGGAAGGGTCGCCAAACCCGACACAAGGCATTTCAGTTTTTGAGTCGGGGAAACAGTCGGGAAAACATGGAAGAGAAGCATGGGCGAAAACATGTTGCGCCACCGCCCAAACCCGATGCACATGCGAGTCATACCTCACGAACACGAAAACAAAAGAAATTTGGTAATAGCGGCGGATGCGGGTTTCGAAAAGCATGAACATCAAACACATGCCACGGTGTCCTCTAATCCTAATGCGGATGCGAAGGGAGTCCCCCGGCCCGATCCTAGAAACGGACTTGGCGCAGAAATATGACAGATTCGCCATATTTTGAGGTTGTTGGGGTCTCACCTACCGCCATGATGAGGAGCTAGATGCGATCTTGAGGTGGTTGAGGCGGTTCGAATCTTTCTCTTCTCCTCATCTTTTCTCGTATAAAATGTAAGGAGGGGCTGTTTTTCAAAGGTTGGACATTCTTGTTTTGGCCCCTCCTTCTTCTCTTTGGCAGGTGGAGTTGTGGAGCTCAAACCTCCCATTTGAAACCGTAATGCACCTTTGCCTCTTGGCATTTTTTGCAGTGTATTGTATCAAACCTTCGGGCAAATAAATACATTACTTTGTGGATGTTTCTCAACCCTCTATGTGTTTCATTTTGCATCCTCCCGATCTTTCACTGCGAATATGTTTATACATGCATGATATTGCATTGCATTTACGTAGTGGTCTCGTGTTTAATTGGAAAAACATCATTCTTCATTCCTCGGTGCATCACCTCCTTAGCTTAGGTTTATTTTTATGCATTTCTCTCTCTCCTGTCTCCTTGGTAGTTAGATTAGGTTTTTGGGTAAAACCTCTGTGTTTTATTGGTGCATCGAACAGAGGAATAGGATCCGGCCTTCATCCGGAGAGCTTTTCCGATTTTGCAAGGTGCCACACTTGGGAAAAGCTCCATGTTGTCTGTCAATCGCCCGTTGAGATTCTCAACCCATTGCGTTGCGGAGTCCCGAGGGTGCTTGTGATTCGTCTGCTTGAACAGTTCCATTCCACTCATTTTTGAATAGATAACGTTATATTGCTAACATATAATTAATACAAACACAATTTACATTTTTTTAAGATATGTTTTCTGATAATTACGAGATTATAATTGTAATGGGTAAATATTAAATTTTACTAAATCACTTAATAAATTGATTAGTATATTATGTATAAATAGATTTTAGTCTATTTGCAATATCAATATCTATAAACATTTGATTAATTATAGTATTGCGAACAACATTCTAATAATTTTTATAGTTTATTCACTAAAGAACCATTGTAATGTATATCTAGTATTTAAATTACACGCTTGAATGAGTACTTGAGTTCTCTAGAATTAACTCCTTTTTAAACAATATTGGTTTTCTATATTATGTATATTAAGTTGGCTATAGGTGCATCCGTATATTAGTTGAACTCATAAAACAAAACTCTTTACACATAAATAAAAGATTGGAAATGATAATTGCACACAATCAATCCTAAATTGGACAAATGATGATAATCCCATACTTAGTGAATTAGAAAATCGTTACCATTACACATTTCCTACCAAAATATAATTTTAACATAAATGAATTTTAATAATCTAAAATTTCTATACAAATATCTAAACATTAGTAATTTTAAAACTATAATCCATAGAAACACATATTAATACTAAGGAAAACATATTTAATCAAGAATATATTCGAACAACAAAACAAAATATATTTATGTTGGTGTGAATCGACATTCGACAAAAATTAAATATTTATATAGGTTTTTCTCAAACATGTCATAAGTTTTTTAGAACAAAACATAAAAAACCGTAACTATTTTTTTTTTGTTTTTAGCAGCAAACTTGGAGTTGCTTCCATGTGCAATCTTTTTTGCACAATTTTTTGGATCTATCACCGGTTTTATGACCGAACTCCCATCTTTCTTAGCTTATGTGGAGGCTCGTACTTCTGGGCATCCTCCATCATGTCATACGCTAGACCATATCCTCGCGAATGCGGCCCTATAGTGCGGAACTTAGATAAATAAATAACAGAAGTTTCTAGAAAATTGAGTCGGGCCTTAACCATCACTGCAATTTCCGGTTTGGGCGGCTTAGACTATTGATGATGGTCTATATAGACCACAAATGTGGACCTCCTAAAACATTCCTCCCTTTGGAATTTGGGAGTTGTTAACATTATCCCTACGGGATTCGCAGGAACTAGACTTCGTGTATTCATTTTCGCCATGCAAAATACAAACTGAATACAACAACACACATGCAAACAAAAATATACAATTAACATTAGTACAATACATGTCAAATCAAAATACATCATCCACTATGATAAAATAATCACAACATCAGAAAGCTAATATCAAGACAAATTCAAGTATCGATAAATGCCAACGGCTATCTTTCACCAAGATGCACCTCCCATAATATACAAATCATCCATTGCAAAAGGGATGGTTGTGATATTACGGGAGGGTGCATTTCTCATAGGAAGGTCGACGGGTGACTTTAAAAACCTCGCTCAAAGCATAGTCTATCTCCCAACTATCGATGCGAGAATCCTAAGGGCAAGCCCTTCATCACGCAACGATAGTTGGGCGTATCGATCTTGCGGCATCCTAAGGGGAAACCCCTTCAAGACGTGTCACTGATTCTGTCTTTACGAGGCACTTTCCCCCATATGTCAAATTGAGAGTCAAAGTACGATATCACATAATTTTTATAGCTTCAACTTTCATTAAACATTCACAAAATTACAATTACCAATATTTAACAACTAATAAAATAAATATGTATATATACAAATGAGTTCCACATTCACAATATTTACAACTATAATGCATCCAAGAAATCAAACTTTTCCTAATGTATTTAATTTAAAACAACTAAGAGAAATGAAATCACAACTAACAACTCGAAGATCACATGCATATTTAACCAATACCAACATAATTAACTAGTCTCATACCAGTGATTAATAAACGTAAATTGTAGAAATTACCAATCCTCTATCATTTATTAACAAACATGTGAATACAATAATATCACAATAATAAACTAGTTCACACTATTATTTAGTGTCTATATACTAAACAAAATATTTGAACACGTCATTCGTTTTGAAAACATGCTTCCAAACAATTGTTTGATATATTTGTACTTATGATAAAGTTTCATGTTATATTTTTCCTTGTGTATATCAAGCACATACATTTTTTCCTATTTACAAAGTATTAGGTAATAGATATGACATCAAATTGCTTCCTTTTCTTACAGTTTCAAATATATTAATTAATAATAATAATGAAAACTATAATTATTTTCTAAAATTTAAGGTTCAAGGTTTAGGGCTTAGGGTTTAGGGTTTGGGGTTTAGGGTATAAAAGTTGAAATATAAATATTGAAATGAAATAATTGATCATAATAAGAAACGTTATAAAAAATGTTGTGGAGTTAGGAAACCTAACAAATGCATTCCTACTATTTGAATAAAATATGAATGATTAGAAATTGGACTTAGACACCCTATTAAGCACGAGCCACCAAATCTAAATAGAATGCAAATAAGTGGATATCAAAGTTAGAAACCCTATGATGCACAAAGTTCCAAATATAAATAAATTATGGGTCCCATGTCCAATAATTGAAGCTAGAAACTTTGTCAACCACATGACTTTGATTCTTCCACACTGAATATGAAAATGCATACGAACCTTAGGTTGAATAAGCATTTCGTCATAATATGATTATCTAATATGTGATCACCTTTTTATAATTTAGGATAAGCTAATAAAGTTCACATTTCAAAAGGAAAAATTAGATATAACATATGCAATAAGTTAAATTTTATTAAATCGTCAAAAACACCATAAATATAGACATCGAGTGTTAGCATTTTTGGCATTCTAAGTCTTAAAATAATATTTCAATATTGATATCATTACACTAGCACTGAGTTTATTCGTTACCTCTGCCTTCCCCCAATGTTGGAGATAACCCCAAGGCCTCAACACTATAACTAGTAACTATGGTTCTTCTTGTAGTCTCCCTCACGACTCTTTAACATATCTTACTAGATACTCAGGAAAGTCCACTACTGTTGCTCGAATGAATGGGGATCCACCCACCATAAAAATTATCTTGTGAGATTTGTCAACTCTTGAACTCATACTATAATTGGACAATATGCCCATGTATCATATGTCCCCATATACGAGCACCACATAATATCCCCTTAATCTCATATAATCACTTGCTAATGAATTCCAAGCCAAACACACAAATAAGGAAACTTTGCGACAATATGTAGATGTTTCCCCATTACTATATGCATCATGAACATCTTATAAATCCATGTCAAAAAAGAATCACTAACCTAATCACCATATTTTATAGGGCTAATATATGATAAATGTCATGGTACAAATGTACCAAATTTATACTCATGTAATGTATTATTCCTTGATCTAGCACCACTTGACACATGGCTATACAAAAACGTGGAACATCTTAACCTAACTTGTGACAAAATACACATGTCACCATAAGATTTATAATTGCCTTATAAATATCGATAATGGTTGCAACATATACATCCCTCAACCACACTAGGTAGGAATGTAGATTATAACAATATGAGGTTTTCCTACCTATCTACTTCCTACCTCTGTACGATGTCATCTTGAGTGCCATAAAGCATGGGTGTACCCACAAATCAATTACCCTAATATTACAATTGTAGATCTCTTATCGACAAACTAGAATAAACTTAAGATATTGCATGTAAGGTAATAATGATCTATAGGGATCCTTTCTCAAAATAGTATTAAATAAATGACCATTCTAGAGCTAACCCACAAAAAAATACCTAGCTCACAAAGTGATCTAGGTTTGTAAGAAAAAGTTATGTCGAAAGGAGGTTATATGTTCCTTTTATATACATTGTATGTCTTTAGGGTCTCCTAGACCTAATTTAGCCTCTCTTTATAGCTATCTAGACTTGGCCTAGTACATATTTACACCTTTCTCAGGATTTGGACCTAATTTAGCCTTCCCTTTATAGTGTATTTGGACCTTTCCTAACACCCTTACCTTTGAGAGATATCTACATTGATTATACTTACTTTTTATACTCGTTTGTATACATTGCATTATAATTTTCTTTGTAGTTGTTTATTATTAGGGTTACCATGAGTAATTTTTAAAATGTTACATGTGGTCAAGATGATGGATCCAACATCCATTCACTTGAATGTAGAAACTTAAGTAAAGGTATGCATATTTCATTATGTTTAACTTCTTAAGTTATTACTTCTTTATAGTTATTTACCTAGATTTTGGTATAGTAGGTCCAATTCCCAAATCACCATCTCAAATTACACTATAATGGCATGTAATGAACTTTAGGTAGAGTATATGTATACACCTTGTTTTCACTTACTAAAGATTGAAATCTGACAAGCTAGGAAAAAGGCCAACTTTCCCAATCACTTACTAAAGTTTATAAATCTGCCAAGTGTACTTTGTTTATGTAGATACAATATTATAAATTATTTACATGTGGGGTTTGGGTGTCTACTATTTTAAGGCACACAAATTCAATTTTATTTACGCCCCTACATAACTCTAAAAGTTGAATTTCTTTAAACTTCTTCACATAGTCCCAATTGCACTCCTCACAACTCTAAAGGTTGAAATAGTTCATGTTGCACACATTCCCATTTGTACATATCCCACAATATCACATATTTATTTAGTCATACTTAGTTAGGATTTTTTAAATTATATTTCTAGAGGTTTGTGTGGATTTTTAAAATTATAATCAACAACACCAAAATAGTTTTTACACAAACCAATAATTAAATTGTGATTCAACAACACCCAACTAATTTTGATCAACACCATAAAAAGAGTACGCTTGAACAAAAGAGTTTATGAATTGTTTGGTTATGAGAATTACCTTAAATATTGCAATCCATAAGTTTCATAATCTTATCAAACATGAATTAACATAATACTTTTCGAATCTCAAAGCCATGTGTTTTTTTCTTTCCTTTATTCAAAAATATTAAAATAGGAAAACTTTACATGGAGTTACATTGTATACGTTTTAAGGGAGGAGGAGAACTTGTGGACATTAAAATAGAACTCAATCCTTGATGTTAAAGTTTAAAAGTAACTATAACCGATGGTTTATAAAGGTATAATATGGGATGTCATGAAATTTAAAAGTAGTTTTTCAATTATAGTAATTATAGTAAGAAATTAGTTTAAAATTTCGTTGTTGAAAAACACAGTGTGTTTTCAACAATGATGAAAAACACACTGTGTTTTTCAACATTTTTCAAAATTATTTCCTCCATATAGAAAATATTTGATAGGGAATGATACCAATAATAGACGCAGTGTAATGATACTAATAAGTGCACTATTAACATTATTAATTATAGGTGTTGTATTATCCATAGTAAATTCTTCTTATTTGTCAAATTTATTTGTGTGGGCATTTTTATCTTTGCAAAGGTTTTTAAAACAAATAATAAAGTAAAGTAGGATTAAAGCCTCGATAGCCAATAATCAAGGGTTAAATTTCAGTGCCACCAATGGTCATATTTAAAGTTTATATCTTGTTGTTGCAATATTTAAAGTGATGCAGGACAACTTTTTCTTTTCCTTAGATGTGTCAATGAACATGACGGGAACTCAGGCTCACTCGGGTCGTTTACATCCTCTCATCAGTTGGGGGGTTCACTATACTCACTCCTCGATCTCGGTCTCCCTATTAGTCGAGCCCTCGCGTTAAGGGGAGAGCACTCTATCAGCTCCCTTCACTCCTTAATCTTGCTCTCCTCTTAGTTGATCCCTCACACTCGGGAACATCACTCTACCAGCTACACTCACTCCTCAATCTTGCTCTCCATATCCAGGGAAGAGAGCACTCGACCACTAAGTTCACTCCTCAATCTACATCTTCCTATCAGTCAAGCCCTAACAATGGAGGGAGAACAAAGAGATTACTTGGAATATTTCACAAATTATATCATTTGAGCCCCCACATTGAGGGAAGAGCACTCGACCAGCTAAGCTCACTCCTCAATCTAGGTCTTCCTATCAGTCGACCCCTTATGTTGGAGGGAGAACAGAGAGATTCCTTGGAAGATCTCACGAATTGGTTTTCTTATGCAGGGAAGATCTATTGAGGGGATTGTATGTTTGAAATGATGAATTTATTTTCCATTTACTAAAATAAAAGCGTTTCTTGGTATAATTACTCTTGTTCATTCCATGTTCATGATTTTTCCATTGTGACCTTTTATGCCTAAAGAAAGTCCTATTCTTGATTCTCGTGAGATTTTTCCATGACTTTTAGGATACTGTCTTTTAAATTTTGTATTTAAATTAGACTTTAGTTAAGGTTTAGGGGTATCACCAAATGTTGGAGAGCAATCTTAAAAAAATTCAGCAAATATTTTTAGAGAAATCTCAAGAGGAACGAGGCCTAGGAAAATCGCAAAGCTAAGCAAAATGTTCCTCTGCATCAAAAAATGATTCTGGTTATTTCAGTACTTATTAATAGGATTCTTGGTAGTTAAAGGATCTCTTATTTTTTAAACACTTAAACATTTACTCGAATGTAGGAGAAATTTTTGGGGTTTAGGCCAGGATTGGTGGTTTGTTTTGGAGGGTAACCTTTCGCTTAGGAGAAAAGGTGGTTTTGAGGATCTCTGTGGGTGTTTCTCTCTGATACGGATTTTGGCATTTTTATTATTGGTTCTTCATAAATTGAAAACTAGATATCTTAGGTTTCTATGGGTGTTTCTGATCCAATCTTTTGAGTTCTGATTCTTTTCCTTCAGACAATTTGGAAGAAACAAAGTGATTAGCGGGCCTATGGGGACTCAATGGGAAAGAAAAAACCTCATCCTGTAATACAAACTAGTGGAATCAATGCATTTTAGAAATGATATGAACACTGGGGATTTCAAACTTACTGTAGAATGGAGAATTCCTCTGCAACGAACGTTGTCCTCTGCAACGATCTCCTCTAATGGCTCGCTGAAATAGACTCCTTCCTCCCTTCGGCTTCTTCCTCAAAAACTGTGGTCTTATTCTTTTCCCCTCATCTCGTTATCAGGCACATTCCTCATTTCAAATGCAGGTTTGGGTATGATTCAAAGGAGAGGGTATGATTCGAAGCACTCATTGGCACGGAGGGAGAGGGGGCACGCAGATTAATAATTCAAATTTTCACAGTTGGCATCTAGGTCACCATAAATATCTTCCTCCTCTGGGTTGTGTGGTCCCCACGCCTTTCTCCAGCATGACGTCGAGTGCAGGTGAATGTGGAATGGTCCATGTAGGGCGGAGGCACCATACATGGGTGCATTTTCAGTGGAGGGTAGCCTCGGCATGACAATATAAACAAGTCGGTCGGGCCGGATGTGCTACTATTTCAGAGAGGTTGATATGTGATTTTGAAATTAATGTCTTATTTTTTTGTTTTGTTTTGGATAAAATGATATGATGGTGGAAAACATTATAAAACAAATTTATTCACTGGTCAAGTCAAGTCAAGTCAAGTCAATTACCGTTTCTTTCATTTTGAGGCGCATAAATTACATCATTTAAATAAAATTTTGTTGAATGAAGATAACCTTCGAAAATTAATCTATTGGTTCCAATGGAAATAAAGTGGTCACTCAAACCACTTTATGTCTCTCCTTTAAGTAATATATTATATAATCATGAAGGCCACCTTTCACTAACAAGAATAATAATTTTCATTTTTATGATAGTGGAAAATCGAGTAATGACAAGAAAAAATACATTGTGTTATAATCTTCTACACCAAGTCAAGTCAAGTCAATTAAAGACTACGTTCTGTGTCATTTTAGCCTTTCTAAAGTTTTCCTCTTGGTCATATCATAGTGAATTTTGACTATTTTCTGCTGCTAAGGCAGTGATTTGCATATAAATGGCCAACTCTCCTTCCAATACAACGATTGTTGCAACTGGTAGTGAAAATGACTCCCAAACGTGTGCAAAATTTGGTTCGAAAATCTACGATGAGGTATGGATTTTGAATCCTCCCCATATGTTGTTATTTTCGATGAATGTTTAGAGTCTTTGGTCAAGTGGTATCGTAATAATTTCCTTATTGCTTATTTTTGTGGTCACATTCCCTCATAATCCTACCTTTAGAATTGGATAAAGAACCATTGGGATTCCAACAGTATTCGTTTTAGGTATCTGGAACCTCACCAAAGGGTTTTATCTCTTTTCCTTTCGTGAGCCTTCTCAGCTCCAAGCCCTCCTCCTTAAAGTGGTTTGTTGGTATTTGGGAAATACCATGTTAGTGCTTTCTCAGTGGACTCATGAATTTAGTCCCACCAGCTAGGTTTTGTTGAAAATTCTAGTTTGGATCGAACTTCTAAGTCTTCATGTTCATCTTTGGTATATCCTTCCAGAGATAGTGAAACCCATTGGCAGGGTGATATGCCATGAACAAGAGTGTTTTTTTACGCTTGTCCAAACAAGCGTGTATGTGTTGAAGTTGACCTCATGAAATATTTATGGGACCCCCTGGATATTCAAGTTGGGTCCCTACATATCTCTCAAAAGGTGGTATATTTTAACCTCCCCAACATGTGTTTTCACTTTCAATCCCCAGACCACCACATTCATGATTGTCCTCTTCTAGCTCGTTCTAAGATGGTGGTGATGCCACCCACACTGTCCAAGGCCAAAACTGACCCCTTGACTAATGGTTGGACTATAGTGAGGAATAAGAAGGGATTTGGTACAAAACCCATTCTCATGGTTTTGACTACCCAATCTCCTTCCCCCGCCCCCCATCCAAGGATGAGTTGGGCTCAAAATCATCCCACCAATCTTCAAGAAGGATATGATTGGGTTTTGAAAAGGTTTGATCATGTACTTCTTTCACATCAGATTATATTTGATTTTGACATGTAAGGCTCCTCCCTTGTCCCAGTGTGGTCACATGTGCTTTTGTCAGATCATCATCTGATCTCATTTAAGGTTAATTGGTGCAAGCCCCCTTACAAAGTCCCTTTAAATCAATTCCTTCTTAATGTCTCTTTGCTGAGTCATTTGGGGTGATCCCAATTATAACTAAGATTTGGAACATGGTGCCACGTCCGTTGTTCATTATTAGCTGAAAGAAGTGGTGGGAAGTGGCGATTCAACGCACCACCCATTTCCTCTGCCATTTCGGCAAGCGGGTTGCTTGAGTTCATAAATGAGCGGACTCGGATCTGCAAAAAGAATTCAGAAGGATTTCACTTTTTCTTGAGGCCAACCCTTTTGATATTCCCTTTTAGATTCAGGCTGCTAAAATTTGACAAAATCTTAAGCTCTTTGAATCTCAATCAACCCATGGTGCATAAATCCGATCAAGGCTACACTGGATTAAGGTTGGAGACAAAGCATCAAAACACTTCTTCAAATCCCTCTGAGCCAAGCATGCTCATCAATAGATCAAAGCTATCCATGATTCACATCAGTGGCTCATAGAGTTGCTTGAAATTTCTATTGCCTTTGTTTAGCATTATTGGTTAGTCTTCCAAGCTCAAGAGGCTTCGATTGTGTGAGATGCCACATTACAACAATGTATTGAGGTTGTGTTAGTCAAGATTTCTCCGAAGGAGTGGGACCATTGCAATGGCCCTCTTTCTTTGGATGAGATCTATGCCGCCCTATTGTTCTTGTCAGATGATAAATCTCAAGGATTGGATGGCTTTCCTTGCAAATTTTACAAAGCAACCTGCTATTTTATTGGCCTTGATTTGTTTCATGTCTACTAATGAAGCTCTCTAATCCAATTCTCTTGGGAGATTCATCAATCAAGGCAACATAAAATTTATTCCTAAGGATGGAGATCTAGAGTAGATAACTAGTTGGAGGCCTATCACCTTGTTAAATGTCTCCTACAAAATTCTTGCTAAGGCGTTGGCTCTTTGTATTGCTGATATGTTACCGAAATATGTTCACGTTGAGCGAGATAGGTTTGTAAAAAGGTGATACATTTTGGATAATCTTATAGCTGTTTGGGAGGGAATGGAATGTGCTCAAATTTCTCTGCAACGTCCATTGTTTCTCAAAATTGATTTTGAAAAGGCCTATGATTGCATCGAGTGTCCATTCATTTTCTATGCTCACAACTTTAGGTTTTGGAAAATTCTTCACTTCGGCAACCCAAACTCTGTTTTCCAATATGTATGCTTTCCTAACCATCAATGGTCATAAGTCACCTGCGATTGGCCTCTTCCGCTCTATCAGAAAGGGTGCCCTCTTACGTCTGCCTTGTTCATTCTTGCTATTGACGCCTTAGGTTATCTTATTACTCATCGTGATGATCAAGGTCACATTCAGAAGATTTTCCTTCTGGATCATGCGATGAAAATTATTAATGGGCATTTCACCGATGATTCCTTTCTAACTCTGGTTGAGTCTGAACACAATGTGGCTATGATGTTTGACTTCCTAGATACTTTCTTCCTTGCTTCAGGATCCAACATTCAGATGGCTAAGACATTGGGCTATAAATAGAGATGCTTTCCAATGCTAGACTGGTTGAAAGCTTACCCTGGAAATGGATTGGAAGAGGAAAACAATTTAAATTCTTGGGCATTCCTTTTTCCTTTGACAATGACTCGGCCATGCTATGGAAGTATGTGATTGACAGAGGTGAACACAAAGTTTCTCGGTGGTTTCCTAAACCCCTTTCTCTCACTGGTAAATTCTAGGCGTGTACCAAGATTCTTATTGGTTCATACTTCACAATGGTTAGTTAAAGGGCTTTAAAAAGGAAAATTGCGAAGGAACATGGAAAAGTCTTATTGGTTTGTATTTTTTAATACATAAAACTTTCATAAAACCAACATAAATGAAGGAAAAGCAGGAAAGTAAAGCCCAATCCCGTGACCCAACCAAAGACTGACACATGGTGGAAGGAATAGAAATGTACACATCGGCAGAGGCAGTCACCAAGCTAATCATAGGCTGCTAGGTGTCATTCTCTTATTCCTCCCGACACGTAAAACTTATGAAAGCAATATCTATCGATTCCCTGCTCCAAATCTCACAAAATTTATATGGATGGAAAGGTCTTCTTAAGCTCTTCATTTTGGAATCATCAAAATCAGATTTTGATGGCATTTCAAGGGAGAAAAAGGGAAAAGATGGATCAAGACATTAATGTGTTGATCTAAATTCTCAACCACCCAAAATCTGATCTGATTTATCTTATTTCCTTCTTCTACAATCAAAATGACATTGAGGTACGAGTTTGATAGGGTGCCCATGATATTTCCAGGAGTTTAATGCGTCTTGTTGGTGGTTGAAGAAATAAATCAGATTTTTCTTCTTTCTCTTATTTGCTATATATTGTAACAATCTACCATTTTGTGAAAAGAGGTGGATTGGGGGGTAGTTGTTGAATTTTAGATTAAAATTTTTAGGTTCTAGTTTGTAGTTTCTTGCAAAACATTTGTATGTAGTGAGTTTATAAGGAAGAGCTAAGGTGGTTGTGTTGTACGACCATTCATAGGTTTTGAAGGAATTTTTTTATGTCCCCTAACCAAAACTTACATGAATAAGATTATGACTGTTTTGATCAAGCTATACTTTCCTATTTCTCATGCTTGGAATGAATGAAAGAGACAATATTGTTTCTGTTACTATCTTGCAGTGACTTTACTTTTTCAAGTACACAAGGGTCTTTCTTAGTCGTTGTATTCCTCTGGTCACTGTGAGATTATTGCAGAATAGTGTATATTTTGCAATGGTTAAAATCAGTTGTAAAATCCTATAGGCAACATCACTTTTAAAGAATTCTTGTAATTCCCTTAAGGTTCTTTTGGGTGTATAAGACAAATATAACAAGTGATTTATCTTAGCTCTAACTCCATGATTTATAGTTAGGATTGGGAAGACTGTAGACAACATTTGTGCTAATTGAGTATCAATGAATGTAAATGTTATTTCACAGACTGTGTCAAATTGATTGTTCCTTTCAAGCATTGTAGTCAAGGATGGATTCTTTCCATGGGAACACTATTATACCAAGGTCATAAAAGAAACTTCCCTTTCCCCTCCAAATATCAATTAAATAACAAAAAACAAAGTTATCTACATACCTACTAAGCATATCATACCTGCAAACCAAACATATGCTTATTCTACAAAGTTGAGCTTTAAATTTTTCCATTACCGTAAGCTTTGCTAAAAATCCTGCCAAGTCTGTGATCCAATATCATTAAATCAACCTTGGTCTAAATTGTTATGTAAAATTGAATATTTGAAGTTGTTCATTATCTATCTTTGGATCTGTGTTTGATTGTCAAGTGCTTACAATAAATCAAGTGAAAAATCGAGTTTGAGATATGGGGAAGGTAAGTGGCCCCGAGTCCAAGTAGATCTATATAGATGGAATGGCCCCCTAATTTGTATTTTATATGCGGATTTGGTAGACATATTTATACAAGATTGGGTTGGTTTCTATGATTGCCCTCTTGAGCCAACCCATGGATATTGGTGAGTGGACCCACCCCTCCGTTCGACAAAGATAAATCATTAAAAAGTGATAAATAAATATATTTAATAGAAAGCAAGATAATAAATTTTAACAATTAAGAGTGTTTTGAAAAATATAAATTAAAAACACCATTAAAATCTAGAGTAAGAACAACTAGAGATAAATGAAAAACCATTTATTTGTGGTAATTATGACCCTCCACACCATTATTTGGAACAACTTCTTAATATATGAAATTATTATTAAATTGAATTAAACATACATGAAATATTAGTCATATTTATAACCTACAAACTATTTTATGCCTTAATAACATTAAGAAATTCTAAATGAGAGTAAATTTTAATCCCTGCTCCAATAATATTAATGTTTTTTTTGTTTGGTCAATTTAACACATCCGTAAAGCATATATATATATAAATAGACTGAACAAGGCAAAATAAATAAACAGGGGTATTGCAGATACAAAGTGATTGTTAGCATAGACATTTCCATACATGTCCATACATGTCCAAAAATGATTGTTAGACACTTTGTATTGCAGATACAAAGTGATTGTTAGCTAAACACCGACGAAATTTCCATACATGTCCAAAAAATGTCTCAAACACACGGATTAATGTGAATATAAGTCTCTGAATATTTCCAATTTCCAGGAATGTTCCCTCAATTCACTCTACGTTTATCTATATATATACCCCACATGCCACAATCAAAATAATCATCAGCTAATCGAGCCCTGTGTGTTTATATTGTTATGATGACTACTCGTGTCCTGTTTATTATTGCAGTGTCTGTTATTCTCTTTGCCAATCTAAGCCTGTGTCTCGCATGTCCTCAACACGAATCTGAAACTCTGCTTTCCTTCAAAGCCACCACAAATCAATCCGGTATCCGACTGTTGCAACTGGTATGGAATGGATCCGACTGTTGCAACTGGTATGGAATTGTATGCAATGAGCACAAACATGTAGTTGAGGTTAGTATTGATCGCGCACATGATTTAGGAGGTACTCTTCCTTCCTGCTTGGGAAACCTCTCTCATCTTCAATTTCTGTCTTTATATGACATTGGGTTGAGTGGGATAATACCCCCTGCTATATGTCTGCTTACCAGACTGAATATGCTGGATCTTAGTTTTAACCAACTGAGTGGAAGTCTGCCTTCCTGTCTGGGAAACCTTACTTCTCTCACTGACATTTTCCTTGATGACAATCAACTAACTGGAAGCATTCCACCTTCTTTGGGAAATCTCTCATTGCTCAGCATCTTGTATCTTCATGACAATCAATTAGATGGTCAAGTACCCCCTGCTATATGTTTGCTTCCCAGACTGAATATGCTGGATCTATTAAATTCACGTTTGTTGAATGGCCTCCTGTAAGTTGTTCTCATCCATTCCATTCAGTGTTATTATAGTTATTACAATGTAATATATAATTGTGATTATATTCTCTTCTCTAACCTCTAAATCTCAACATGCAAGTTTTTTTGAAGTACCAACATAGATTCAATTATAATATAATAAAAAATAACAATTTTTTTTTAACAATTTGGTTAAATTCAAAACATACAAATTTAAATCAAATTAACTTCAAGAAAAATTTAAGATCATAAACATATTAACACTCATAAGAAATAGGAAGCCACATTATAAATATCTATTCATAATTGAGACAATATGAAAGAGTATATATAAATGTGCATCTATATAACTTTTTATT
The DNA here is from genome assembly GCA_018340775.1 of Taxus wallichiana var. yunnanensis. NCBI lineage: Eukaryota > Viridiplantae > Streptophyta > Pinopsida > Cupressales > Taxaceae > Taxus > Taxus wallichiana. The sequence continues at coordinate 662,489,224 of CM031241.1, forward strand.
TGTAATGCAATCCCAAATGACAAATTTAATATGATCAAAACATAATACAATGAACCTCTACAAGAATAGTGTCCTTTCTTCAAATAATGGAATTGAACTACATCTCTAACAATACTTTTCTTGCATCAATATTGGACATAAACTTGATTGCAGTGGGGTAGTCAATACATATTGGAAGGGTATTGCCCCTTCTTCTTATTGTGCTCTAGAGGAACCAAACAAATGCATCCACACAACCACCACAAATTTAATTGGCTATTTTTGATAAAGTTTAGAGTCTCTTTGAGATACCCAACATAGCCAAGAATGTCAACCATGTAGACATAATGATCAATTCTATGTGTAATGATATTATAGCCATTCATGCCATGCATTCAAGTATTTACAAATCCCATCCACTCTATCTGCATGGCTCCGTGTTAATTTTCTTGCAAAAGCATTTTTCCCCATATCTTGGAGTCATGGGATTTCATTTGACCACATCTTTTTCGAGTCATTTTTGTTGAACAATTTTCAAATCTCTCATTTTGGAACAAGCTAGGAATATGATGACCAATGTCATAGTCTGGCATGACACCTATTTAATGCAATGGCTTAAATTTTTTGAATTATTGAATAATGAATTACAATGTTTCCTAAATAGGAAAACAACTCCCAACTCGAGTTGCCAAGTAAACTCTAACTAACTCGACTAAATCTACTCTAGGTGGCGGAAATTACTATTTTTAGCAGTTTACTAGAACTTGCTATTCTTAGTAAGTTCGCATGCTTATTCATATGGGCACAAAAATTTCCACGCATCTTCTACATCCCTAAATTAGAGGAATTGCCAACTTTCTAACTCATAATGCAATTAATAGACTAAAATTAACTAATGCCCAAAAATAGGAAAAAACTGAACTATAACTTAAATCCTAATTTTCGGCCTCAAGATGGCGGATTTAGGGCCCAAAAATGTGTCAAAACTTGCCCCAACGGTAGGGCTGATTTCCACTATTCGTCTCATCAAACATGTGGTTTAAAAAAAAAAATGACTCAAACGGACACCCGAGCTCAAGTTATGACCTTGTCAAGTTCCTGCTAATTTTGGCGCATCATTCTCCCCTGCTTGAAAAAAATGCAGCTCCTACAAGTTGTCTTCTTCAAACTCCTTCCATTTATCTACATCCAACTTCTTAATCTCCCACTCTGTGACCCAAGTATTGTCCTCTTGCTCCAGTCCTTTCCAATGGACCAAATATTTGTTGTATTTCCCATGTCGCGTATCCATTGTTTTCTTATCTAGAATCTGATCCACTTCTTCTTTCTTCTTTACTGGAACCTGCTGCCTCCAATCTACTACTTCATCAATAACATCCCCTTCTGCACCATCCCCATGAAAAGAATACAAATCTAAAACATTAAACACTAGAGAAATATCAAAATTCCCTGGCAATTCTACCTCATAAGCATTATCATTTATTTTTCACGATTTTGGGACCAATCTTCTTGTACTTCAGCTTGTTATAGGTTCCTTTTGGAAACCTTTCCTTCCGCAGATATACCATAACTAACTCACCAACTATAAATACCTTTCTCCTTCTATGCACATCTACTATTTCCTTATACTTATCATTACTATTCTGCAGCTTCTTCCACACTTCTTCCTACAATTGTTGTATATGTTCGGAAAATGCTTCTGCATCATCACTGACTCTACCATCAACTGGTAGCTATACCAAATCTAACACCCCATTTGGATTACTCCCATACACAATTGAAAATGGAGACTTTCCTGTGGATCTATTTATGGAACTATTATATGCAAACTCATCTTGTGGTAATGCTAAGTCCCATTGTTTTGGCTTTTCCCCAACGATGCACCTTAACAGGTTTCCCAAACTCCGATTTACCACTTCTATTTTCCCATCAGTCTGAGGATGATAGGCACTGCTGAACTATAATTGAGTTCCCAATTTCTTCCATAAAGTCTGCCAGAAGTGACTTAAGAACCTTGTGTCCCTATCTGAAGTAATGGTTTTTGGAACACCATGCAAATGAACAACTTCTCTAAAAACAAATCTGCTACACCTGTCGCATCACTTGTTTTCTTGCAGGCAATAAAATGAACCATCTTAGAAAATCTATCAACAACCACAAAAATTGAGTCATTACCTCGTTGTGTTTTTGGTAATCCCAAAACAAAATCCATACTCAGATCTGTCCACGACCCTTTAGGAATAGGAACAGCAACGACATATACAACCTTGTATTCTATGTGCATGGCCTTTCGAGACTTGACAAATTCGACACCTCTCCACATATCTTACCACATCTCTTTTCAGCTTTGGCCAATAGTATTTCTCTACTACCAAGGCTATCATCTTATCTTTACCAAAATGCCCAGCCAATCCTCCACTATGCAACTCTTTTACTATGTTCTCTCTCATAGACCCAACTGGAATACATAGTTGGCATCCCTTGAATAGATAGCCATCCTGTAAAATGTATTCATCCATAGACATCTCCTGCATTGTCTGACAATGGACAAGTTAACCTTTCAACAATATCCTTGAAATCAATATCAAAGAATACAAACCCTTTATTGCTTCAAAACCCACCACCTCATTTTCCATAGTGGTAAACAAAGTCACACGCCTACTCAATGCATCTGCAACTTGATTCTGTTTTCCTGATTTATGTTTTAGAGAAAAAGTATAACCCTACAAAAATGATACCCACTTTGCATGCCTACTATTCAACTTCTTTTGTGTATTCACATACTTCAGGGCTATGTGGTCTATAAATAACACAAACTCCTTAGGCACTAAGTAATGCCTCCAATGCCTTAATGCTTGTACAATTGCATAAAATTCCACATCATAAGTAGAGTAGTTCTTTCTTACCTCATTCAGTTTCTCACTAAAGAAAGCTACTGGCTTTCCACCTTGACTTAGAACAACACCAATACCCACATGCGAGGCATCACAATCAACCTCAAACACTTTATCAAAATCTGGTAGTGCCAAAATAGGTGCCTCTGTCACCTTCTTCTTCAAGAACTGAAAACTATCCTCAGCTGCCTTTGTCCACAAAAAACTCCCTTCCTTTTGTGCAATCTATGTTATAGGTGCTACAATACTACTAAATTTTTAATAAACTTTCTATAAAATGTTGCTAGACCATGAAAGCTTCTTACCTCTGTTATACTCCATGGAGTAGGCCATTCAATAATTGCCTTTATCTTTTATGAGTCCATCTGTACCCCATCTGCTGAAATAATAAAGCCCAAGAATACCAAACTCTCTTGCATAAATGTGCACTTCTTCATATTTGCATATAGTTTCTCTTTCCTTAACACTTCAAATATCACCCTTAGATGCCTCAAATGTTCTTCCTTAGTTTTACTAAAGATCAAGATATCATCAAAATAAACCACAACAAACTTACCATTATACTCCCGCAACACGGTGTTCATCAGTCTCATAAAAGTACTAGGTGCATTGGATAACCCGAATGGCATCACCAACCACTCATATAATCCATTTCCTGTCTTGAATGTTGTTTTCCACTCATCTCCTTCTCTGATCCGAATCTGATGGTAACCACTTCGAAGATCAATCTTGGTGAAATACCTAGATCCAACAAGCACATCCATCATATCATCAAGGCGAGGTATTGGGAACCTATACTTGATTGTAATTTTATTGATTGCTCTGCTATCGTGCACATTCTCCATGTTCCATCCTTCTTTGGTGTTAATAAAGTTGGGGTTGCACATGGACTCATGCTCTCCCTCACGACACCCTTTCTCACGAGCTCTACCACTTTCCTATTCAACTCAACATGCAATGTCGGGCTCATCCTATAAGCCGCTTGATTTGGGAGTGAAGACCCTGGAATCAAATCAATATGGTGTTGAATATCTCTTTTGGGTGGTAATCCATCTTGGTAGCTCATCAGGAATAACATCAGAAAATTCTTTTATTAATTTTGTTGTTTCTACTGGTATTTGTGCACTTGCAGGTTCATCCTTGTTGGTGACTAGTGCATAACAAAAACCGGTTGCCTTTGCCTCCTTCACAAATTCCTTTGCAGAAAGCATATTTTCAGCCTTCCCCTCTTCCTTGAGAGGTAGTAAAACTATTTTTGTGCCATCCTTCCAGAAAAGTATAAGTATTCTTCCCCCATCATGAATAACTTTCCTATCAAATTGCCATGGTCTTCCTAGCAACATATGACATGCATCCATAGGAATAACATCACACCAAATCTCATCCTTGTAACTTTTCCCAATAGAAAAACTTATTAAACATCTCTTATCAACAGTAACTTCATTACCCTTTTTAAACCATGCAATACGGTAAGGGTTAGGATTCTTCTCACAATGCAGACCCAATTTCTCGACCATCTCATTTGAAACCATGTTCTCACAACTACCACCATCAATAATAACATTACATACCTTTCCTCCGAAGTGCATCTTGTTCTGAAAATATTTGTATGCAGCCATGCCATGCATCCCCTTGATATCCTTTCTTGGAGCAATCATCATCCTCTTGATCATCAAATTTTCTCCAACATCTAGTGGAATTTCTAGGTCCTGTTCATCTTCTACTTGTTCAGCTTCAACAAGATTTACTCTTGGTGCATCTCCTTGTCTCTTTTCATGTGAATAAGAATGCGGGCATTCAAAATCCCGATGCCCCTCTTCACCACATCTTGTAACAAACAAATGGTCTTCGTGGAGCCTCCCATCCTCTATCGCCAACGTATCCTCTGCCCCTAGAAAATCCTCTGCCTCTTTGTTGATTTTGGAAATCTTGTCTCATATCTTCTTGCTTTTCCAATCCACGAGATGATTCTCCCCTACCTTGGTTGAAACCAGCTCATCCCCGAAAGGAAGATGAGGCCCCCTATTCATTCCAGGTGATCTCCTAAAACTTTGACGATTTTGTTTTTCCTCGGCCTTTAAGGCTAATTGATAGGCATCCTCCATGCTCTTAATCCTATGCATACTTATCTCATCTTGAATAGAAAATTTTAATCCATTTACATACCTTGCAGCCATTTGTTCCTCAGTTTCTTCATGCTCTACATGAATGGACAACTTGTAGAACTCATCTGTGTATTCTTGCACTGTTTGTAGTTCTATCTGAGATTCTGAAACCTCCTGTAAAGGGTTTGTGCATAATCCACAGGGAGAAATTTATCTTTCAGCTTCTTCTCCATCTTACTCCACATCCTAATTCTTTCTTTCCCCTTTCTTGACCTCTCTTTCTATAGGTGATCCCACCATAACATAGCATGACCTTTCAATTTCGTGCATGCAAATTTTACCTTCTTTTCTTCTAACATAGCCTTCCACTCAAAAAATTTCCCCATGCTAGTCAACCAGTCTATCAGCTCCTCTAGTTTTAGACTACCACCATACTCAAAACATCAACTCTTATCCCATCATTCTTCCCTTCTAATGCGCGAAGCATCCTTTCTTCAAAAGCTAATGGTGGCGCTTGTGTTTCCTCCTCTTCACAAACTTCTTCTTCATCTGTGTCATCTCCACCTTGATTTCCTCTTTGGGTTATCATTGCAGCAAGCACAACAACTTGCCTCTGCAGATCTTGCATATTTCTATTCATCTGGGAAATACCGCCTCCTCTTCCTCTTCCTCTTCCTACCATTTTTTTTTAAAAAGACTCGAACCAGCTCTGATACCAGATAATGTAGCCAAATTCTAACCAAACATGATTTACTGCAAATAATATGAACTCCAAAGAAAATAGATCTCCTTCTTCATTATTGAATAATGAATTACAATGTTTCCTAAATAGGAAAACAACTCCCAACTCGAGTTTCCAAGTAAACTCTAACTAACTCTGACTAAATCTACTCTAGGTGGCAAAATTACTATTTTTAGCAGTTTACTAGAACTTGCTATTCTTAGTAAGTTCACATGCTTATTCATACGGGCACAAAATTTCCACGCATCTTCTACATCCCTAAATTAGAGGAATTTCCAACTTTCTAACTCATAATGCAATTATAGACTAAAATTAACTAATGCCCAAAAATAGGAAAAAACAAACTATAACTTAAATCCTAATTTTTGGCCTCAAGATGGCGGATTTAGGGCCCGAAAACGTGATGTTGCCCCAACTAACTTTTTCTGCGTTCGTCTCCTTCGAAACATGTGGTTTAAAAAAAAGGGGACACCGGAGCTCAAGTTATGACCTTGTCAAGTTCCTCTCATCAACTCATTGAAACATGTGGTTTAAAACTACCAATCGTATTTGCTTCATTTTGCATACACTTTTACTAGGGAACTTGTGATTATATCTTCCAAAAAAATACTTTTCATTACACCCTGATGGATTTTCATGCCCTATCCTTCATTTTTCATACACTTATACTAGGTCACTTGCAATTATATCTACCAGAAATAATATTTTCATTACGCTTTCATGAATTTCCATGCCCTGTTTTAAAACTCCAATTTTGACACATGTTAGGATATGCTGGGAAATGGATTTCCATGCCTTGTTTTAAACCTCCAATTTTGACACAGGTTAGGAGATTGCTGGCAAAGATTGTGGTGTTTGGCTTTACACCTACCAATTTCATTTGTTAATTTTGCATACACAAATAATATGGAACTTGTAATTATATCTACCAAAAATAAAATTTTCATTACGTTTTGATGGATTTTCAAGTCTTGATTTAAAGCTTCAATTTCAACATAGGTTGTGAGGTTGCTAGCAAACTCTTTGGTGTCTAGATTTACACTTGCAATTACATTTTCTTGAAAGTTTATAAGGACTTTATAAAAACCCTATTCATGTATGTGGTACAATCATTTTGATTCAAAAGATGACATTTTTTCAAGAAGTTTGTTAAACAATCCACATGCTTTATGCATACTTCCACATTTTACATACAAATATACCATAGAACTTGCAACTACATCTCACAATATTACATTCTCTAGTAAATGTCCATAAGTTGTTTCAAATATTTTATTTCGGCATAGGCAAGGTGCATGTTGGTAAATGTGAACTCATAAGGATCAATATGCTCTCCATGACCTCGTCTAAGAAATGATAGGAAATGTGAAGAATAAATTATTATATAGAGCATCTACAACTGGACTAGTTCAAATGCAAATTATCTTAACATTATGAAAAAGAGTTGTATTTTTTGAGAATGGCGATTTACAGGGATTTTAAATGAAATTAGAAATGTGTGTATTGTTTTTTTGGTATCTTCCCATGATGTCTCAATAAAATACGAAGTGATAGAAGTTAATTAAATATTTCTTGTGTATACTTTAGACAATCAGTGCAATTTTTATGTGGTGTATGCAACTTTTAGTTTTTATCAATATTTTTGACATTGAGACAGTAAAAGGAACATTGAACACTGGAAAGAAAAATACATACAACTATTCCACTACTGTAAAAGTATCACAAAAAATGTGAAAGGATTTAATACTAACAATTTCTAATCCAGAAAATACTCTTGAAAAAATCTATATGAGAGTAAATACTAAAACCTGCTCCAATAATATTAATTTCTTTTTTGTTTGTTCGATTTAACACATGGATTAATGTGAATAACTCTATGAATTGTTACAATTTCCATTTCCATGAATGTTCCCTCAATTCACTCTATGTTTATCTATATATACACTCCACATGCTACAATCAAAATAATCATAAGCTAATGTTATTGCCTGTTTATTGCAGTGTCCAAATAATATGGGTATGATGACTACTCATTCCTTGTTTATTATTTTTGTGTATGTTATTCTCATTTCTAATATAAGCCTCTGTATCGCATGTCCTAAATATGAATGTGAGTCC
>CM031241.1:662502061-662509999 GCA_018340775.1 Taxus wallichiana var. yunnanensis
TGTAACCTCGTGGATGAAACAAGAAGCGCCTCGCTTACCCACTTGACTAGTACCCCTTATGAGTTAGAGTTACCTATTTGTCCATATGGCGACCCTGGGAGAGCACATGATGGATGCACTAGTTGCCCTTTGTGCTCGAAAGGGGTAAAGTAAATCCAAATTAGTATCCAGTTCCCCCACTCCTCTTCTTGTTTCAGATCCAAACTACCATTCACACTCTCACTCTTCTTCAAGACTTGGATCCCAACAATTGTTCGGATACCCTAGATCAAATCTTGAATGACAGTCCTCCCTTCCTTCATAGGACCTTTATTTAAAATCACCTCAATTTCGATGTCTTCCTCCTTTGAAGACTCATGCGATTCCATGTTCCTTGATTGAAGATCTAATTTGGTTCGTGAGTCACGGTCCTCCCTTTCTTCGCATGACCTCCTTCATCAGCCATCTCAACGACCTCTTCCTCCGTCGAAGAGTTCCATGACTCGTATTCCCTCTAGTAAATCATCTAATTTGACTCCTACGTCACAAATTAATGGATGGCTATGTGATCCTATTTTCTCTCCTATATTGCATCGTCTTCTAGAAAAGCAATCTGGGTCCAAATCCAAATTGTCCATTCATGAGATGCTTGCCTCCAATCCTACTTCCTCTCTTGAGTCATCTTCTTCTGTCAATCAATCTTCCCCACTTATCGGACCTGTTTCTTCTATTCAACCTTCTATGGCTAAAGAAAAACAACCTCTACTAATTGATTTCTCTCATAATGAAGAAATAATCAGAGTACATGAAGATATCCCTCTAGAGGATTGCAAACAAGGATTCTTTCTAGAACTTGATACGCTCACGTATTGGGAAAAAATTAATCCTTTTTGATAGAACATAGATGAAAATCCTAAGGTCATGGAACTTGATTCTTCTTTTATTCCATCTTCACCTTCTTCTGAGCATGATGAGATGTCAGGGTCTAGCATTGATCCATGGCCTATCTTCTCATTGCCAAATCATTCCTTATCTATCACCATTCCTCAATCAAAATCTTGCCTTGGGTCACCGCTGAGTAGCCCATCATCTTCTTCTATCTTGGAGCCACCCCCGGGTAGCCCTCCATTTTCTACTTGTGGGTCACCTCTTGGTAGCCTATTACCTTCTATTCTTGGGCCATGTCCTAGTATCCCTTCATCCTCTTCTATCTATGGGACCCCTCCTGTAGTCCCTCCTCATCTATACTTGGGCCACACCCTAGCAGCCCTTTGTCATCTTCTTCTATTCTTGGGCCATGTCCTTATAGCCCAACTTCTTCCATCTTAGGGCCATATTCTAGCAGCCCTTTGTCATCTTCTATCAGTGGCTCACCTCCTTGTAGCCCATCCTCTTCAATTCTTGGACCGTATCCTCTCCATCCCTCTACCAATGACCGGGGCAAGCCCACAATCATTTCTTTCATTCCTACCATCAGTTCTAAACGTCCACGCCCACTTTCTTCTCCTTCTCGGGATCAAACAAGTCATGCGTTAGCTTATAAGAAACCCAAATAGGTTCATTATCAAGCTCAGTTCAAAACTTTAAAGAGCTCCAAAGCCCCCAACAACTCGAATAATCTTAAAATTGTAAATCAAGCGCGATTCAAGAACGCAAATCAACATAACCATCAAGTATGGCACAAAGTGCATAAACCTATGGATAGGGAACTCAAGCTCCCGCATACGAAATCCATGTTTCAGATAAATCATAGTCATTTGTTGAGTACGAGCTCACCACGATCATCGAGATCAGAGATAACATGATTCTTGATAAACAAACACACCTAGTCTCCCTTATCAAGGAAGTCATAGAAACATCGTTGTTGGATCTTACCACACAGAGTGACTTTGTTAGTCCCAACCTCCTAAAAATATCAAAAATCTAAAAATAAAAAACAATTCAAAAATACAAAAACATTGAGAAAACACAAGAAAAATCAAAGGTACAAAGATCAAACATTGCAATCAGGTATTGCATACACATGGATGTTCTTTCTTCCCTTTCTTACTCTTAATTTTGCAAGTCTTCCTACCATTTTCATCCCTTTGGTGATATTTTGGTTAGCCTATTTGCATGCATTTTGTGACATTTATCTCTATGGTATCTATTTGACCTTGGTCTTTTATCACCTTGGTAAATTAAAGAACAACCCGACCTATTAGATATCCTATCACATTCACCATCTAATAAACTTGTTGCAAGAACTTTTGGACATAATTGTTGACACTAGCCAATGTCATCATCACAATCACTTCCACATCCTTTCATCAAGCCATCTGTGGTTCTTAACCCCTTGTCAAACAAGAGAGCTGAAATAATTTTTCAGAAAGCAAAAGAATCAAAATCAATCAAAATTCAAAAGCTAAAATCCACAAAGCAAAAGAAAATGGATATATAACTCTCTCTTGGGTTATTTCCAATAATCTCTATCGGGACTATGGATGCCTAACTAATAGTAGATCAATGTTGCGATTACAATCAAATGCATCTCCGTCAGGGCTATGAATGCTCAGACTGGTAGCAGCAGCAATGTACGGTTATCCTTCCACCATCCATTCACAAAATTTCCTTTCAAAATCAATCATTCCTACACATTGGCTAGGGTGTCTTCACTTGTTGTCTATTAAACCTTCCCTTCAAGAGGTAATTAAATTCCACGTGCACACATTGGATCTCTATAAGTAAGTAGGTTTAGTATGTTACCAAGTGTCCTTTTTTTAGACCTTGTTCATACTCTTGCTTTAGTCCTTATCTCATCTCATGATTTGTGCCTTTGGCTAATCACTTTTTCATCATGAGGCTTCTAGCTACATTCATATCATTCACATCATTCTTCTACTTCGTTCATAACATCCATGTGTATAAGATTTCTTTTGACATGTTTTCGGACACCTTTATCCCCTTTCACAAAAACAATCTTCTCCTTCCTTTCTATCATGTGATTTTAGGCCAACTTACGTGGGGCATCCTTGCTTCTTCCCCAAGACTTCATTGGTTTATGTTCATCATCATGTTGAACCTATCCATAATGGCCTTGGGTCCCACTTCTACCCTTGAAGATTTTCATTTAAATACTCCCACCTAATCAGCTGGGCATTTTTACATCTTCACCTTTCTTGCACACATGTGGCCTTATGCCCTTGTACATCCCATATATCATCTAGGGAATCCACGCTTCTTCATCTTCCTATACATAGTTTGAAAAACTTTCAAAATCACAAAAAACATTCAAATATGTTAGAAAAATCAAAAAATTCAAATATGTTTAAGAAAACTTTTAAAAATTGAAAATCATCCTACAAAACATCACTCTTTAGTTCTCACCTATTCATGTGCATGACTCGCGGATCATCTTGATCTACCTCCATCAACAAAATCTAGGTTGCTTACTTTGTCTATACTTTGGGGCACAACGAGTTGCCTAGTACTGTTTCGTAGTGCACATTGCTTTTTCATAGGACCAAAGTGTCCTCCATTATTCTCCTCGCATGTATCCTTGCTTGGGGCACCACTTAACCCTTGTTGTTAATTCACAATAGGTTGGAACTGAAGCTTGATAACAAAAACATGGTAATTGTTTCTCTATTAGATTAGCTTGTTTACTTTCTCATATTGCATTGCATTATGTATTTTTCATGGAGTTAGGAATATTTTACTTTCTCATGTATTGCATTGCATTGTGTATGTTGCATGGAGTTGGTGTTTTTAGCAATGGACATTTGTTCATATATGACTTTTCATGTCATACTACACTTTTGTTCATTCTTTTTAATAAGGACCGATGATGAAGATCATTAGCAAATATGATGAAAATAAAGTTGTTTAAAAGGCACTTGATGGATGTTAGTTCATTCCCTCTTCCTCATACTCCTTTTTTTCTTCTATATCTCTTTTCTTCTTTTTTCACACTATTCTTTATTTTGTTCTCTTTATGTCATCTTTTCGATCGTCAATCAAAGTTCTTCTCATCACCTCATCGACAATCCATCCTTTGTTCTACTCATTTTTCTTCTATCCCTTCAAAATTTTCTACTTGTTTATGCTTTTCTACTTTCTTTGAAGTGATGTCGCTTACGCCACCTCAAAGAGGGCAAATGCGTGACACCTAAAACATGCTTACACTTAGCATTTCATCCAATCTAGTTGATTGACAACACTTCGTTAATCAAACCTTCTTCATCCATTCTTGGATGCTCATTCACTGACACACTTCGGTCGTATTCCTCCTATAATTATCTTATTTAGCTAATATCTCTCTTATTATCTAAAAATTCCTCCTTTCGACCATTCAAGACCTCTACTAGTTCTCTCTAGACCACTTCTATTGGCTTCGTAGAGCTATCTATCACCACAATTGGTTATCCAAACCCTCCCAACTCTCAATGAGTCTCTAATCACTTTATAATCAAGTTTAACTAGCCTAAATCCTAGTTAACTAGCCTAAACCAAGCTTAACTAATCCTAAAGCATGTTTATCCTAATCTAATCTAAAATTTATTTTTTGAGTTTTAGTCCCACATGCACCCAAATTCCAAACTCTTCCATTTAAAAACTATAAATAGAAAGGTCACCCCTCCTCTCAACCTTACGTCCTGTTTCCATAACAAATCTCTCTCACATTTGGAGATATTGGCATTAGACCTCATTTGCATTAGCTAAGCTAATAGGCATTTGATCTTGGGTATCCTCCATTAAAATAGCTTCATCTTGCACCCATGATAGGTCGGTAATGGAATAGCTAAACTTGGCCATGTATCCATTTAGTGGGATTCATTCACCATCATGGAGTAAACAACAAAACTAATTGCTTAAGTCTTTAGTAGGCATATTTTATTAGCTTTCAAGAATAGAGGTTAATGATATTTGCTAGATTTGTTGTTTAATTCAAGTTTACATGCATGTGCAAATAGGATTCCTTGCTCATTTCTTATCTCATGGTGCATGGATGAGTTAGCAAAGCTTTGAGGTTCTTTAACCTCATTCCATAGCTTTTGCAACTTTCCATTGCATCAATGTCTATACACACAAAATTCTTTCCTTTGTAATGAAGACACATATATGGAAGAGATGAAATTTGAAATAAGAAAGGAGGCCATCGAAGTGAGCTAGAAAGGACAAAAAAACCATATAAAACACTCCCAAATTTTGTATCCACACATGTTGAACACACATGCAAGTAATTCCTTAATCAAATAACCAATGATTATGCACACCAAAATATTAATAAAGGGATTGCCTTTTTACGACACACATGAAAAGTTTGATGATGTAATCGAAAGAATAAGAATACGCTTTAGAATTACATAATGAACAGAAATTAACCCGATAAACTAATAAGCAAAGAAGCTATAATAAACAAAATATTCAAGATAATCAAAGAAAACAAAATGAAAAAACAAAAGATTTAACCTCGGAAACCCTTTCGGAAAAATTCCTAACCCACAATAACTTCTCTCTTTATTGCATTAACTTAACTATTTATAATATAATAATGTGCTTCCAAGTTCGGATTTACCTTGCTTTAGTATCGGTAGGAAACCATTAAAGTGGTTTTACAATACAATGAGTACGAAATCATGGGCTAGTAAACACCCATAATGGTTCCCATAATTCATGGATTATGACACCACCTATATATACATATAGATAAAAATAACATATCTATACTCCTAGAACCTAAACCCCCTGAGACGGGGCCAGCCCTAGACCCTACTAACGCTTGTGGAAGAGGTGAACAATACTCATGGGTATACTGATGTACAAAATATACAACACATTCTAACATTTTCCCACTTGTTATATACTTTTCAAAAGGGGGCTATGCTGCCATATAGTCACTTACTCGGGCGTTCAATCCCATCAATTTTATGCACCAAGAAAGTTTCTTATCACTCCATGACTTTAGTTAAAGAGTCAGACAACATTATCCTTTGTATCCACCTTACTTAGTAGTATCTTCTTCTCCTCCACCATTTCTCTTACAAAATTGTATTGAACATCAATGTGTTGCATTCTTGAATGATACTCGGGGTTCTTTGCTAAAAAAACATTTCACTTTAACTATCACAATCAATCCTTCTGACATTTTGAGTGAACCCGATAGTGGAGATCAATCGCCGAAGCCAAACCGCCTCTTTACTTTGCATGATTAGCTACCATGTACTCATTCTCTGTGGTGGATATCGTAACACTTGCTTCACATTTACTCATCCAACTTATTGCTCAACCAAACAAGTTGAACACATAACCAACTTTGGTAGACCTACTCATATTTGAGTCTCGACCCGATTCGGAATCCACAAACCATGTAGATATAATGTTTTAATTTCATCGAGTTTTCCTTGATAATAAATTGCATAATTAGATGTCCCGTGCATGCACATAAATATTCTCTTTACCACGAGTCTGAATGTTCCTTTCTAGGATTTGACATGAATCTGCTCACTACTCCCATTTGGATATGCAATATTATGTCTAGTACAAACCATTGTATACATCAAACTACCAACTACACTAGCATATGGTACCTGAGACATGTCCTCTATTTCTTCTTCAGTTTTAGGACATTGTTCATAAGACAACTTTTGACCAATAGGAAAAGGAATACTAACATGTTTACTTTCATGCATTTGAAACCTTTAACAATATCACCTCAATATGTTTTCTTTGATTTAGTTCCAATTTATTATTTACATGATCTCTTTTTATTTCCATGCCCAAAATAAATTTTACTTTGCATTGAGATCCTTCATATCAAATTGAGATGAGAGTTGAGATTTAACATGACTATCCAATTTTTATTATTACTTATTACTAATTAACAACATGTCATCTACATACAATACAATGATAACATAATCTTCACCTTCTGTTTAAAATAAACACAAGGGTCAACTTTACTTCTTTGACCCAAGCCCAAGTCTCGATACATACCACAAATTTTTGGTTCCACATCCTTGGTGATTGCTTCAAGCCATATAATGAATTTTCAGTCTACACACAAATATTCCTTTCCTTTAATCTTAAAGATTTATGGTTGTATCATGTAGATTTCCTCCTCAATCTCACCATGCAAAAATGTTGTCTTAACACCCATTTTCTTTATTTCCAGTTGAGAGAAAAACAATAGGTAAAATAAATCTAATATAATGCAACTTAGCAACAAGAGAAAAATATCACCAAAATCAAGTCCCTCCACTTGAGAGAAACCCTTTTCCATAAGGTGAGCTTTATACTTCTCCATTTTCCCATCTGCATTATACTTCTTCTTAAACACTCATTTACACCAACTTGTTTTCTTCCAGGAGGTAATTTTACCAAGTCCCATGTATTATTCTTATATAAGGACTCCATTTCTTCCTCCATAGCCTTTTTCCAAGACTTGATTTCATTAGATCCAAAAGCATCGTTCTGATCTTGGGTTCATCATTAGTAACTGAAAAAAATTGATAAAATAGAAGTGTAGAATGGAAATCGGAAAACTATACTTCTCGGGTGCCCTTCTTAGCTGACTTGATCTTCTTAAGATAGGATTTTTGGTTCAACATCTTTTGGTTCCTCATTTGCTTCATCTAAATCTTCCCCTTACTGACTCTCTTTGTATTCCATCTTCTTTAGTTACAATCAAATTCGAATACTGAGATTCATCTTCTTCAATTTTAACATGATCTTCCTTTGGTTTTGCTTCTTTATCTGGATCTCCTTAATATCTCTATAATTTACATTACGACTAAAAAACCTTTTGTGTTTTTAGATTCCAAAGCTTGTATCCTTTTACACCATTAGAGTATCCAATAAATATGCACTTAGCATATTTATTATCTAACTTGGTTCTTTTCTCTTTTGGAATATACATATAAGCAATACAACCAAATACACGTAAATGTCTAACAAATGGTCTCTTACAAGTCCATGCTT
>CM031241.1:662510099-662594697 GCA_018340775.1 Taxus wallichiana var. yunnanensis
TAGAAGCTTATATAACTTTCTACTCTTTCTCCATTGAATTTTAAATTCAATGAATATGTCTCCATAATACTAGAATTTTCTAATTCTAGAATTATATATCTTCTCATTCAATACTAACCATTGATCTTCCATCTACTTGGAAAGATCCTAGCCCTCCAATTCCTCTTCCAAAAACTATAAATTGGCATGCCACCCTCCATGGAAGCCAATCCATAGATCTCAAGAATCCATAACCAAACTTTGTCATTTTTATCATCTAATCAATCCATCCACTCTATCAATCCATCTTCAATCCACTCCAATCAATTCATCCTTCATCAAACATCAATCAATCCAAGCAAATCAAAAGGGAGGTGTTTCCCAAGTGTCTCCAAAATCTGAAGCAAGAACATCCAATCCACCATCAAGAGCACATCCAAGCATCAAGGGAGTTCTTCATTGGTAAGTGAAGGTATTGCACTTCTTTCTCCCTTCCATCTAGCTCAATCTAAAGTATTGTTGAATAGATTAGATTTAGGAATCAATTACTTTTTTTTTGTTTCTAAATTTTATCTAATATTTTTAACATATACACATGGAAATCCATTTGCCACAAGAATATCCTAACCCATGTCAAAATTGGAGTTTTAAAATAGGGCATGGAAATTCATGAAAGCGTAATGAAAATATTATTTCTAGTAGATATAATTGCAAGTGACCTAGTATAAGTGTATGAAAAATGAAGAATAGAGAGTGGAAATCCATTAGGCGTAATGAAAAGTATTTTTTTTGAAGATATAATCACAAGAATCCTAGTAAAAGTGTATGCAAAATGAACCAAATCCGATTGGTAGGTGTAAAGTAAAACACTCTAGCCTTTGTTAGCAAACTCACAACCTCTATCAAAATTGGATGCGCAAAACACGGCATGAAAATCCATCAAAACTTAATGAAAAGATTTTTTTGGTATATATAATTGCAAATGTCCTAGTAGAGATGAATTCAAGATGAAGCAAATGCAAATATATCTACAACCAAATATCTCCTCTAGATTTGTCATGCTTAGTATGTAAATGAGAAGTGTGTGAAAGAGATGATTGGAAACAAAGTGGCATAGGGAAAGTTCCAATAATAACATCAAATCAAAGCATTATGTAGATAGATGGAAAATTAAGGTTTGCTTGTGGGAATAGAGGCAAAATGTTGTCAAGTGAAATGATCAAACCCTTAAAACTATGATTCATTAATGTTCTCAATTGTGCTAAAAATACAAAATATTGGTTCTCATATTGGCTAAATAATATATAGCCTTGTTAGATTCCTTGAAACAATGACTAGGTAAAGTTTGAGAGAAGTGTTTTAGGTGGGAAATTGATAGATGAAGAACAACATTCAATGTCCAACTACCTTTGGATTAAGCATTTACCAAAATCTATGAGTTTCCTTCATTTCCTAATAGATCAATGTTCCGACCTATAATAGGTTTGAGGCCTATAATTAAAGCCTAAAATTCTACTTCATTATTGATGTCCCTCAACAAATATGCATAAAATAAATTTTTTGAAAGGGTCTTCAAAAAATTTAAGCCAATGCATTAAATAGGTGTCATGTCAGACTCCATGATGTTGGTCATCATATTCCTAGCTTGTGCCAAAATGAGGGATTTGAAAATTGTTCAACAAAAATGACTCGAAAAAGATGTGGTCAAATGAAATCCCATGACTCCAAGATATGGGAAAAATTCTTTTGCAAGAAAATTAACATGGAGCCATGCAGATAGAGTGGATGAGATTTGTAAATACTTGAATGACATAAATGGCTATAATATCATTACACATAGAATTGATCATTATGTTTGCATGGTTGACATTCTTGGCTATGTTGGGTATCTCAAAGAGACTCTAAACTTTATCAAAAATAGCCAATTAAATTTGTGGTGGTTGTGTGGATGCATTTGTTTGGTTCCTCTAGAGCACAATAAGAAGAAGGGGCAATACCCTTCCAATATGTATTGACTACCCCACTACAACCAAGTTTATCTCCAATATTGATGCAAGAAAAGTATTGTGAGAGATGTAGTTCAATTCCATTATTTGAAGAAAGGACACTATTCTTGTAAAGGTTAATTGTATTATATTTTGATCATGTTAAATTTGTCATTTGGGATTGCATTACAAATAAAAAATTACATAGATGCACATTTATATATACTCTTTCATATTGTCTCAATTATGAATAGATATTTATAATGTGGCTTCCTATTTTTTGTGTTAATATTGTTATGTTGAAGTTAATTTGATTTAAATTTAATAAAAAAAAATTTAAATGTAATTTTTATTATATTATAATTGAATCTATGTGGGTACTTCAAAAAAACTTGCATGTTGAGATTTAGAGGTTAGAGAAGAGAATATAATCACAATTATATATTACACTTTGTAATAACACTGAATAGAATGGATGAGAACAACTTACAGGAGGCCATTCAACAAACGTGAATTTAATAGATGTGATACATGAGGTACTTTGCAAATTATATTGTCAAACTGTGATAAAAAATCTCAACATTTCACACTTCAAGTAGACAAATTACAGTTCAGAATCATCACAATGTGAGGTTGCGAAATGGAGGGAAGACAATCTTCAAAATATAGTCAACAGCTTCAAAATATAGTCAATAGTTGAAATCCATGGTGGAATTTGGCCATTAATATTACATGATGTCAAATCTAAAGCAGATAATTGGAATGGAGGAATCCAGGCTGGGCTAATATTCAATACACAGTTGGATAATGACAACTCATATAATCTGGTAAGGTTGTGAAAAAAAACTTCTGAAATTGTCAAATGATGGTTAAAAGAGAGACTTAGACTAACCAAAGAAGGGGGCAATATTGAGGATGAAAAGCTTTCATTGAATGCATTGTCATTGGCATAGAGTCTTCTTAGGGAGGATAGCATACCAAATGTTGAAGGAAGAGCACCACTTAGACGGTTGTACGAAATATCCAATCTCTCTAGTGAGGAAAGATTTCCCAAGGAATATGGGATTTGACCATCTAATTGATTGTCATAAAGATACAAGGTGCTGAGCAATGAGAGATTTCCCAAAGAACAGGGGATCTTACCGCTCAATTTATTCCCGAGAAAGGGATAAGACATTTAAAAAAGAGAGACCCCCCAAAGAAGGTGGAATGCTTCCAGTTAGTTGATTGTAATCAAAGTAAAGATAAATAAGAGAATTTAGGTTTCTAGACAGGATGGCATAGTTCCACTCGGTTGGTTATAACTAAGATCCAGTGGCGATCATCTGGTAAGCTCACAAATAGCAAGGGTTATTATCCCACTCATCTCTAAAGCACCATATAGTTAGATAGGGGTCCCGAATCAGTATAATATGTTCGCATATTGAGCCTTTTGAAAGTGCATGCATCAAGGGGTTTACCGAGAAAGGGTTTCCATCGGTCGTAACACCTCATGAGAGATCATTGTAACACTTTTTATTTCCTTCTATTACTACTTTTGTACCACCACTTTATAACTCAAAACTACCTTTTTTATAAGAGCTTCATCGTAAGAACATTAGGTTACTACAGGTATCAAAAATAGGAATTGATCCAATGAGACATACCTTAGTCTTTATTGCACCCAACTTTAATCTACTTAGGCCTTCTTTCTATCCCTCTTAAAATTCACCTACAATAATCTTTTATAAGGTACTACAACTAAAGAGACGCATTAATATGATGATAGCATCCACATATGTTATGTATCCCTCTATAAAATCTTTCTTTGTTTGGTTTGATTATTGTTATGTATATCCCAGTGTCGAAAATTGAAGAAAAATATATTGTTAAATATAAGTAACATTCAATAATAATAGTATTAATAAGGGAAAAGAAATTATGTCAATCAAAAAGAAATTGTTGGTCTTTAATTGACTTAGATTGGAACTGCCCATTGTTGGCTCCCAAAATAACACCCTTGGGAGATGAGCAACTAACCTGAGTGGGCTGGCTTTGAGAGAGTTATGAACAATGAAATGTTTTTGTCATTGATAGCTAGGGATTTTTTCAACACTCAACTCAATGACTCAAATCAAGGAGGTGATTAGGAGGCACCTTCACAAAGGGGATGGCTTTACCCTGCTACTTTTGGCTCGCATGGACCAAGGTGAGAGGACCTAGTTGGGGGATCTGAATAAAGGAAAGGATTTCAAGGCTCGGTTTCCTTTATGGTTGGTGTAAATCAATTTGAAGCAAGTGCAGCCATAGATACAATACTTCTCTCAAAAGAGTTGTCACTTGATTTATTGTAAGCACTTGACAATCAAACAC
This sequence comes from Taxus wallichiana var. yunnanensis, assembly GCA_018340775.1. Taxonomy (NCBI): domain Eukaryota; kingdom Viridiplantae; phylum Streptophyta; class Pinopsida; order Cupressales; family Taxaceae; genus Taxus; species Taxus wallichiana. The sequence continues at coordinate 662,514,416 of CM031241.1, forward strand.
ATATCCAAAGGTAGATAATGAACAACTTCAGATATTGCATTTTGCATAACAATTTAGACCAAGGTTGCTTTTAATGATATTGGATCACAGAATTGGCAGGATTTTTGGCAAAGCTTACTAGTAATGGAAAAATTTAAAGCTCAGCTTTGCAAAATAAGCATATGTTTGGTTTATAGGTATGATATGCTTAGTAGGTATGTAGATAACTTGGTTTTGTTATTTAATTGAGATTTGGAGGGAAAGGGAAATTTCTTTTATGACCTTGGTATAATAGTGTTCCCATGGAAAGAATCCATCCTTGACTACAATGCTTGAAAGGAACAATCAATTTGACACAATGTGAAATAACATTTACATTCATTGATACTCAATTAGCACAAATGTTGTCTACAGTCTTCCCAATCCTAACTACAAATCATGGAGTTAGAGCTGAGATAAATAACTTGCTATATTTGTCTTATACACCCAAAAGAACCTTAAGGGAATTACAATAATTCTTTAAAAGTGATGTTTCCTATAGGATTTTACAACTGATTTTAACCATTGCAAAATATACACTATTCTGTAATAATCTCACAGTAACTAAAGGAATACAATGACTAAGAAATACCCTTGTGTACTTGAAAAAGTAAAGTCACTGCAAGATAGTAACATAAACAATATTGTCTCTTTCATTCATTCAAAGCATGAGAAACATGAAAGTATAGCTTGATCAAAACAGTCATAATCTTATTCATGTAAGTTTTGGCTAGGGGACATAAAAATGCCTTCAAAACTTGCTAATGGTCATACAACACAACCACCTTAGCTCTTCCTTATAGAACTCAATACATACAAATGTTTTGCAAGAAACTACAAACTAGAACCTAAAACTTTTAATATGAAATTCAACAACTACCCCCCAATCCACCTCCTTTCACAAAATGGCAGATTGTTACAATAAATAGCAAATAAGAGAAAGAAGAAAAATCTGATTTATTTCTTCAACCACCAACAAGACACATTAAACTCCTGGAAAACATCATGGGCACCCTATCAAACTCGTCCCCCAATGTCCTTTTGATTGTAGAAGAAGGAAATAAGATAAATCAGATCAGATTTTGGGTGGTTGAGCATTTGGATCTGCACATTAATGGCTTGAGCCATATTTTCCTTTTTCTCCCTTGAAATTCCATCAAAATATGATTTTGATGATTCCAAAATTAAGATCTTAAGAAGACCTTTCCATCCATATAAATTTTGTGAGATTTGGAGTAGGGAATTGATAGATGTTGCTCTCGAAGTTTTATTTGTCGGGATGAATAAGAGAATGACACTGACAGCCTTATTGCTTGGTGACTACCTCTTTCGATGTGTACATTTATATTCCTTCCACCATGTGTCTTTCTTTGGTTGGGTCACGGGATTGGGCTTTACTTTCTCGTTTTCCTTCATTTATGTTGGTTTTATGAAAGTTTTATGTATTAAAAAATACAGACCAATAAGACTTTGCCATGTTCCTTTGTAATTTTCCTTTCCAAAGCCCTTTAACTAACCATTATGAAGTATGAGCCAATGAGAAGGATCTACGTACTTTGCATGTCATTTCTTCCGATAGCTCCCTTTAACATCCACGAAATAACAACCAATAAGGAAGCTTTGTGCCTTTATGCATTTTCAAACTCATGATAGGCTCATCTGACAATTGTGAAGTGTGAGCTAATGATAAAGCTCCATGTACTTCACAATGTCGCATATTATTTTATCTTCCTCTTCCCTCTACGAAACATTTACCAATAAGGAATCCCCATGCCTTTCACAATGTTAGAAATTTTGAATCTCTTGAATGATAACTATGAAGTGTGAGCCAATAGGAAAGCTCCATGTCCTTCATGTTGTCATAACTTTGTCAAACTAGTCTTAGCCTTCACATTTTTCACACCTGTGAAAGAAGAGCCAATAAAAGGTTCCACGTAGCTGGGGCTTGTCAGGACTTATCATTCCTTAAAGGCTTGAGTCACAACCTTATACTTTTTCAGACTTAGAAAACAATTCTCTTTGAAGGCTGCCACCTATCCTCTTTTGACCTCACCGACCTTTTCTTAACCCCATGTGATACTGACCGACAAATTATGAACTTAGGTTTAATCTAGGGCTTGGAGTCTGGATGATCCCATCACCTTAAGAATTATCGAATGCTTTGACACATAGCCTACCTCTGGTTGTTGATCTACCACCATGTGGCCCTACTTGATGCTGATATTGAATTTGATAGGAAAATGAATGTCACTCTTCCTTTTATAAACAACTCGCCAATGTTTTAAACTATGCTTCTAATGGGTTTTTAATGCCGATGGTCAATGCTTTGAAAATGGAATTTAACGGTTTTTAACATCTCGAGCATTTTTAAATGGCCAAGTCCATTTTGAATGAATTTTCCAACCATTCCTTGAGTTTTATACTTTGTGGTCGAGTTGCATGTTTTTGGACATTCAAAGCTTTATACTTTTGGAGCAGTTTGGGTCATTTTAGTGTTGATTTATAAGTCCTTATGAAATATGTAGACACAATCCCTTTCACCCATCTATCTGAATCTTTTTGTTTGATAAACCAAACCATTAAACCAATCCCCAATAGTTTTACTGAATCCTTTCATTTATTTAACTAAGGCATGAAATTTATCACAAATTGAGGCTCTTTCTTGACTCAAAATGATCTTTAAAGCATGGGGCACAATAGGAAACACACATAATCAGTTAAATACATGGGGAGTCTATTGAAACAAACCATTTTTAATATAAGTAATCGGATTGAACTCTAACACCCATTATATTAAAAATATAAGAGATTTATATTAGTCAAGGCACTGGAGAACTCACGAGTCCCACAAGAATGCCACTTAGGAAACTGAAAATTCCCAAAGGGAAAACAAAAAGCATGATAATTACATAATAAACATGAGCACTAGGCACAAGCCACCGCTTCGAGAGGAGGGTAGGATCATCCTGGGAGGGATGTACACTCCACTAGATGGCTCACTAAAGGAGGGTCCACCTGCCAACCATCTTGGTCGAGCATCTGCATCTGCAATGGAACAATTATCCCCCAACTAGGGGTGAAGAGCCAATAAGAGTTTTAACACCATGTGGAGTAGAAGCCCACCATAAAGAGCTAGCGGTGCCCTTAAAATTTGGAGGTAAGCTCCACCTAGACTAGAAGAGAATGAAGCTAAAGGGTGACCCCGAGGAGAGCGAACGGTGGTTGCAAGAGTAGATCCTATGATCCGTTCTGGTGGAGGCATCCGTCAAGGTGGAGATGGACAAGGTGGTGGAGGTAGAGGGTCTAGAGGAACTCGACTCATCGTACATGAATCAGTCCCCTAGTGTGCAAGGCTCTCACCGCAAATGAGAAAAATTCAAGGCAAATTTCTCCACTTGATCTTGAATCTATATGTGCACAATAGACAAGATAACCACTTTGTCATTAGTGGAAAACAAAGAAATAGAATGATCATTCTGGAATAACATAGAATTTCATGCTTTCCAAATATGAAATAAAATGCAAGCTCTAAATAGTTTCCATAGAGTATCAATATAATGACGCCACATGATGAAATCCCCAAACAAGGTCGATGCGAATGGAAGAATTCAAGGTGAAAGGGTTGAAAAAATGAATGAATTTAAGAGTAGATGGCTTGGAGTACGAGGACAAGACCAAAATAAATTCTTAGAGATTTAGGTTTGGAATAGAAAGGGCATTTAGGATTGGGATGCCAATGTGACTTAATTTTTCGCTGATGGGAAGGCCTTGATAAATAAGACACCACATAAAATGATTAACTTTGGGCTCCAACAAAGAATTCCAAGGAAAGTCTAGGAAGCTAGGTGGAATGAGTAGAGTACATGCCTCAACGAGATTTAAGTTTTGCAATGATAGGAAAGAGATCTTAGAAGCTAGTAAATGGTGTCTATATTATAGCAAAGGAATACAATCTCTTGATTCTATCTCCAGTCCCGCCACCATGCATCCAAGGGTTTAAGCCCAAGCTTATGGAGCATAATATTTGGCATCAACTCTTGAATTCTATAGATAGAAGGGAGGTATGAATTGGAAAGATTAAATTTCATCTTGAGATTACTCAATGGCATCCAGTCTCTACAAGAGATCAAATCCAGAATGGTGTGAATTCCTTTACGAGAGAGTCCGGAGAGCTTTGATTCCTGGAGTTTCCACAAGTGGAAGACTATCATTAGTGATGATGGGAGACCACCATATGTTATAATAATTGAATGAGAGCCCAGTATGAAATCCTTTGCCAATCCAAAAATTAGGGTTTCACAAATTTGAATGCTTTCTATATGCTTTTGGCCATGAAAGTGCCTAGAATTTTGACCAGGATCCTTTTGATAATTAAGGTGTGTAGCTTGATATTGTTCCAAAAAAAATTTCCGTAGGGAGCACCAAAAGTAATACAATGTCGAAGTAGGATTTTCTAGGCTTGATTGCATGAGATACATCGCATGACCCATTTAGAACATAAAGCCACACTTTTCCTGTAAACATCAATAATTCCCATGCCACCTTGATCACGGGGAGACAACAAACATCCCAAGCCACCCGATGAAATCCAAATTTAAACCAAAATTTTACACCAAAGGTAGTCCTAAAGCAGCTTGGCAAGCTTAGAAAAAGAGGCACATGAAGGACACCGTACACCTGGAAAAGTAACAAGCGAGCGTGGGAATCTACAAGTAACTCTTCCGCATACCCGACCTCCCGAGGTCGTGCCGAGACAGCCGGTGGGGATGGAATATGTGTGGGATGCAGACAAACTAGTTAGGCAATCTGATGTCTTCGACACACACTAATGGAACTTGTGAATCTAAGGCAAAGAAGGCCCTCCTAACCTGAGCTGGTGTGATAGATCGATCGGCAAGGATGACTGCTCGAAGGCTCCAATCAATATCGAGCTCTGGCGTTATTCGATCTATGGGTTGTGGTATACGTGGAAAATAGCCTGGGATAGTTTCGTATATGTTTCCAGACAGGGTCATAGAGTGGATGATGGCTATTGTTGTTTTTATGGATGGTTCTCTAGCCTAGTCCAGAATTCTTTAGCTTCGTTAGCCGCTATATCTAACAGGGATAATTGTGTGATGATGATAGGTGGAAGTGGAGTAGATCTGAATACTAGGTGCGTAGGCCAGCATCTATGTCTGATTCACTTATGGCTTCGTTGGGTTGTGGGATTTGTGGGTCACAACCGTAGACTCGTAGTTGTTGTGGACCTGCTATGGTCATGTATGAATTCAGTCCCTGATCCCTAGTATCCAATAATCATATGCTTTCTCAGCCTCTATATTCAGAATTAACAGTTGTGTGATCTTCTCAGAGTACCTTACAGGCGTTCTCACAACCTAAATTCTTAGGCTAGTATCTATGTCTGTGAGGGTGTCTCCTGCGTCTGGTTGTGGGACCAAAGGATCACAACCAACAATTGCTCTCTTTCAAACCCTTCTACAGTCATGTGGATATTTTTCTAGGGTGATCTGTAGTTTGGTTGATTCGACCAAAATGTGTACGCTTGTCGTATTCTATGTTTAATCCTCAACCGAGAGTTGATCTACCAAGTCTGTTTTTGTTTGGAAGATTTGGATCCTAATATTTTTATCTATGTCAAATATTTCAGTGACGAGATTGGGTTAGGCACGATTGGCTCGAATATATATTCCCGGGCTCCTCGGTCCCGTGATTTTCATACAAAAGGCAACAATGTAAAACAAACTGTAACAAAGTGAAATTTAATTACTTGTAGTATATCTATAGCATATATGACTTCTTTTTGTATTTTCTGATGAATTATATGAATTTAAGAAAGCAACTATTTAAAATATCTAGAATTGATAGCTAAAATAATAACTTAAAACAAACAAAATAACCGAGTGTAGCTATTTGTCTGTGCAATTTGTAGATCTATTCTAAACAATGAAATAGCTTATCTAATCTATTTGCAAGACCCTCGATCCTACCTCAGAAGTGAGGAGTGAATCATAGTTTCTCAGAAACTATCAATCCCCACAGCTTCCCTGGCAATATCGAGAGTAGAATTAACTGAAATAAAGCAATTAACTACTCTATTTGATATGATTCTAACTAGAACTTTGAAAGCTAGAACCTAGATTCTGCAGAACAGTGTGGCAAATTCGATGTGTGTGTGACTTTTGTCCCTCAATGTGATCTCTTCATTCTTTTGTGTTCACGTGGATCCAAAAAAGCAAGTAATGCTAGCATCAATAGAAGTAGATATTGGATAAAGGCAGCTTTAGAATACCAACCGAATATAATGTGAGTAGAGAGGGATAGCGCAAGAGTACAAAGCTTAGCTTATGTAGTTCCTAGCGGGATCTATTGCGAGTCATGCAATATAAAGCATCTAGAACTGAAACTATCATGTTGAGGAGCAAAAAACCTACAAATTTTAATGGATTCCTATTGAAAATAAACTATTATACTCTAATGGATTGAATAAAATGATAACAAGACTTGCACAAGATGGATATGTGGCTTCCTCATAACACGAATAACACTAACTAGGCATGCAATGAAACAAACTAGGAACTCTAAGAAAATTTAAAACTAAATCTATTGCAAGAGAAGTTCATAGGCAAATTTGAGGGGCCATTTGCTTGAGAACAAGCCATCTATTTATAGCATTTGGATTTACCCAAGGTAAAAACCAAATTGAACTCTTAAACTATAAACAATGCAAAAACACTATTCCAGGGACCAAAAACATAAATGCAAGCTCAATGCGTGGAAAAAAGCCTGTGAATCGCATTGATTTTTACGTGAGTTACATCAAAAGAACGTTCGAAAACGCGTGCAGCAGTGACCGCCGCCTCGAGCGGGCGGTTAAGGCATGGACCGCCACCGTGTCGGCGGTCACGAGACCGCCGCCTTGACCGGGGTGGCGGTTTCAGAACTAAAGAGAAAAAGGCCAAGAAAAAGGAAAGAGAGAAAAAGCAAAGCACACGGGAGCCGAGTGGGGTATGCGGGATGTTAACACACACTTGGAGAGCTTTTCCGATCCCGAACACCTTGCGAGAGACATGTATCATCATTGGTGCACGTGTTAGGTTGTTTCGATAGTACAGTACCTTACAATTTTGGGTACATACATATTGCCCCCTCGGAGAAGCGTTTTAGCCATGAAGAGGCATAAAACGGTGGGTCCGAGTATGGCGGTCCCGAAATGGGAAGTTAGAAGTTATACCTGATACATCCGTGTGTTGAAATGATGTTGTCCAAAATTCCCGCTACCTGCAAAACGAAAAGAGAACTCAAGTGCAGATAGACACAATAGTTTGAAAATAAACACTAAAATAATAGGGAATGAGAACGTACCATTTGTGCGGGATAGGAACTTACCTCCGTCGGCACTCTAAACCTATGAAAAGTCATTTAAAACGAATCAACGCATTATATATATGAAAGTGGGCCCATTTTCCTATTCATTTCAGCGAGTCGATTTGATTGATTTTGAGTTCTCGGACCCACTGGTGACGGTTTCTTGAGTAGAGTCGAACCGTTCGTGAAAGATAGCGATCATGCCTCCACGTGCGGAACATCGACCCATGAGATCATAGGTTAGTTTTCTTCATTTATCCTTTTACCCCCTTAAATTTGAAATGCTAAATATTTTGTCATGGGGGAGTAATTTTTAAAATGTTAGTGTTAAAAGGTCCACTTAGGGGGCGCCTACTTGGTAGGATTTGTTTTTAGGTAAAATGGTCATTTTTTGCATTTTTAGGCTTTTTAAGTTTAAAAACCCGCGTGGGTTTTCGACCATGACTGCCGCCCCGCCTGTGGCAATGGTTACATGACCGCCGCCTGCCTTCGGGGTGGCGGTTACACGACCGCCACCCTTAAGGTGGTGGTTACAAAACCGCCTCTCGCTCGGGCGGCGGGTTTTGAAACAGTAATGCAAAAGGATCATCTTTTTGAAAATGTTTTTGCTTTTCTAGTATTTCTATGCGTTTACATGATTTTTCCAGTATTACTCAGATGCTAACTTGCTCTGTTTTGTGTGTTTTTGGGTGTATGCAGGTGAGAGAGGAGTATATCCGGTGGAGTAGAGAGAGGGAGTGTGATTGGCTCCTGTGTACTAGATGCCCTCTCACAGGATGAGGACACTCTTCAGCGGGCTGGGATACTACGCATTTCACGCGTGCCCCACGTTACACCATCTAGTCACATCCTTTGTGACTTGTTCTCATACTGGGATGCAGATCGGAACACCTTCCGATTGCCAGGGGTCCGCGGTGAGTGGACTATTACATTGGAGGATGTCTATCGCATTCTGGGGGTCCCGATCATCGGGAGACGACTCACCCTAGAGACAGCAGGTTCACGGGCATAGATTGCACAGTGGGCTACATATATGGGAGATGCAGTCATCTCCACGGGGTCAAAGAAGGGGGTTAGAGTTCGATCCATTCCTACTTTGCCCATCCCCTTACTTCACCAGCCATTATGGGGATCCTTGCCTCGAGACTGATCGGGGACAAGGGAGGAGATACATTGTTATACTTGCTGGTCCCCCATTATTACACAGATAGAGGGACATGGTCGGATATATGCCTGGGGAGCAGACATTCTTGGGACCACCTACCATGACTTATACAGGGTGGTCCATTTACAGGGGCAGTCCTTGAGCCACCCGACCCTAGTCATGAGTTGGGTCTATGAGCACTTCATCCCCTATGGCAGGGGTGTGGAGGTGGCAGATCCTAGAGCTGTGAGGGCAGCCAGATGGACAGACATGTCGGTGCTTAGAGCACCTCATCAGCCAGTTGCTTCCCTGACTATTGCCGACATGGAGGCCACACCATACTACATCTATGGCAGGCATATGGGGTGAGGAGGCTCTTACTTTGATCTCCTGCTCTACGACAAGCAGCTTATTGATAGAGTGGGGCGAGTGGTGAATGCACCCCTTTGGCCGAGTTCCTCGGCCAGCTTTTGGCCTACCATACATGGGCATGCTTCCCCCAGTGGCGCCAGTATACATATCAGTTCGTGAGGCTAGAGGGGGGCCTAGAGGCCGAGGTTGGGCAGCGGTGGTTACTCCTAGTGCATTCCTATTACAACCAGGAGGATAGTTCGTGCGGAGGGAGAGCCGGTGCGCCTGTGCACCTTTGCTTCAGATTGCAGGTCCCCCATAGCAAGTGATGACCCTATTGATATTGACTCCGAGTCTGAGGAGTTCACATGGGAGGGGGACAGAGGAGGATACCGAGGATAGTGATCCTGAGTGGCATGATACTCAGGATATCATGCAAGCAGAGAGGGCCGAGCAGAGTGCAGAGAGGGTGACTCTGGTTTCAGAGGAGCCACTCTCCCAAGGCCATGGTGGGGAGGATGAGTCCATTGCGGGGTGCTACGCAAGCTCCACCATAAGAGCATCCCTCGGTCGGCAAGCCGCATCCGTGGCGTGTCTTGACCCCAGGACCCATCCTGAAGGCCTGTGATCCGAGTAAGTACCCTCTCTCCCTTTTAATGTTTGTTTTTAGATAGGATCTTCTTAGCTACCGTCTTTTATTTCTAATTTCTTTTTTGGTTTCTAATTTTTTTCTCTTTTGTTTGCAGAGAGCGCCGATGAGTGGCGAGATTTGATTCGCAGGGTATGCACTGATACCCTGATGATCCCCATGGAGAGGACCCGCGCAGAGTTGTCCGTGGATGCTGGGGAGCCTTCAGCAGCTGGTAGACATACCGATGTCTTCGCTCTAGTCTGGCACGTGGCCAGGATGGTATCGACCCTTCGCACAGAGTTAGCGGGGTATAGGACGTTCGAGCGCCTTATGAGGAGTCATTCTCGTGGTGAGATCGCGCTGCCTCGGGATCCCGAGCCCTCCGTATACATTTAGAGCGCCGGCATAGCTAGTCCTAGCGTGGGCGCGCACCTTCAAAGGGGTCTCGTAGGGATTGAGAGGCCACTTGGCTCTCGTAGATTTTGTACTATATATTCTTTTGTATATCCCGGCTCTTTGAGCGTTTTGACCATACTTATGGCATTGTATATAAACATTGATTATTTATATATATGTATTCATTCCGGATCAAAATCTTGGCATTCATGGCTTTCTTTCTATTTCCAGTTTCCTCGTATACTATGATGTATGTTTATATGTTTTTTAGGATGTATGAAATGGTGAACAAATGATGTAAGTTTTTTACTTTCCTTTTGTGTTTCATGATGTGATATATGATAATGTAGATAATGTGATTTTGAATCTTAGTTTATGTAAAAATTTTGGATACTTCATGTTTGTTTTGGCAAAGTGGTGAAGATAAGCCAATATGATGAGCAGATAAACCTTCCCCTATTCCTAACTCCACGCAACTAGTAAGATGCGAGGGCTCATCACCGAGAGCTAGAAAGGGCACAAGTTATGAAATGTGTTGAAATGGTATTGATGAGAGATAGACAAATCTTTAGTGGAACCAAATTAGGATATCACAAGCCTACTCTACTCGAATGACTTCATAGTTTAGATGCAACTTACTTTGGTCTATCCAGACTTAGATCCGTAGATGGCCACATAGTAGACAAAATCTGGTTTTTAGGGCTTTAACTCTCTTGGAATTTTGAACATCTGATTCATTTTTTTTTTTGACTCAAAGAATTTAAGATTTGAATTGTTTGCTTATGACCTTTTACGTTTGTTTGTCAAGAGGACCCCCTACACTTTGCCCCATGCTACTAGTAAGAAGCGTGGGTTTATCACCATGGGCAAGGCATAGGCGAGTAAGGGCATTTCCATCCTTTCCCAACCCTACGTCACTAGTAAGAGACACAAGCTCATCACCAAAGGTTGGTGGGCAAGGAAATGTGTAAAATTAAAATTTTCTGTTTGATCAATGTTTGACTTGTTTACTTGAGTAAAATATCAATATGTGTTTATTTCCAAAGAGATATATATGGGATAGATGTGACACCATGAAGCTTCTAAAATAGACCATAGGCAAGACACCTATCCTAAGAAGAAACCAAAAGTGAGAATAAACTTGCAGATCTTGGTATGGTTACCGTTAAGACTTTGTCATATCTAAATTTATTTGATAAAAGATTCGTGAAAATGGAGAAGTATGATTAGGTGTTAATGCCAACAATATCATGAGTTTGTAATGAATTGCTTTGAGAATATATTCCTTGATCACAATTTTTGTATGAAACAAGCGAGACAAATGATCCTATATGAAGATGCGAGATGCAATGTAGATATAAATATAAGTAGTGCTAATTACCTACGCGTAGAATCATTTGAGGTGCAAGGAATTGACTGCTTTTGCCAAATTCCTCACCTTCTAGCGTACACATAAAAGGTATGCACCATTTCCATAGTCCTTCATGACTCGGTATGGACCCAACCATTTAGGCCGGAATTTCCTTCCTTCGCGGTCTTCCTGTCGATCCGACTATCCAGCCTTAGGACTAAATCACCTTCATATATGTCACGTTCATAGACCTTTTTTTTTTCAGTACACGCAAAGACATCCGGTCAAAGATAGACTTTGTGCCATTGTTCAAAGCATCTAACCTAGCTTCATCTAGGCTTTCTAATTGGGAGAGACGTGCTTCTCTGTAAGCGTCTTCATCTAGAATCCCTTGTAATGAAATACGGAGACTGGGTATTTCAACCTCGAGTGGGAGAACTGCCTCTGCCCCGAATACTAGTGAGAAAGGAGTTGCTCCCGTTGGTGTTCTTATTGAGGTTCGGTGGGCCCACAAGGCCGGATATAACTTTAAATGCCAATCTCGTTTGTTTTCTTTCACCGTTTTAAGGAGAATGGCTTTTAGTGTTTTGTTTGTTGCTTCAGCCTGTCCATTGGCTTGAGGGTAATATAGGAGGCCGTATGATGGCTTATTTTAAATTTATTGCACAATTCACGAACTTCATCATTCTTAAAAGAAGTCCCATTATCCGAGATAATTATTTGTGGGACACCGTACCTACAAATGATTTGGTTCAAAATGAACTTAGCGATTACAGAACCTAGTACAGTAGTAAGAGGCATAGCCTCTACCCATTTGGTAAAATATTCGGTGGCCATGATTATAAAATTATGGCCATCTATGATGAGGGAGATAATTTCCCTATTAAATCTAGGCCCCATGTAGAAAAGGGCCATGGAGTAGCGATTGGTTGCAGAGCTTGTGCCGGCATGTGGATCTCATGCGAGAACTCTTGGCACTTATGACACTTACGTACAAATTCTACTGCGTCGTGTTCAAGAGTGGGCCAGAAGTAGCCCATTCGATGTATTTTACGAGTGGTGGCATGGCCACCGAAGTGGCCTCCACACATTCCACTATGAGATTCATGGAGAATCTTCTTGGATTCTTCTGTGTCCACACATCTTAGAAGCATTCCATCGAACACTTTCCGATAGAGCACTTGCTCTATAATGACGTATTTAGCTATGATAATACATAACCACCTTCTTTGTTGCGGTGTAGCCCCCTCTGGATACGTATGGTCCATGATATAATTAATGATATCAGTGTACCAGGGACACTCAGAGATAGAAGGTCAGGTTTCGATGTAGTATACACACTCATCTGGAAAATCTAGATCTACTAGATCACCTCCATCTAATGGGTTATCAGCTAACCAATCTATGATAATTTGTCCCTTAATGGACTTCTGATTTACAAATGTTAATTCGAATTCTCCCATTAAGGTTATAAAACGTCCCGCCTTTTTAGATAAGGACCCTTGCATGAGAAAAGTTTGCAAATGGTCTCTTTTTTACCATGACCCTTGTTTCTGATTTAGCATATAATGTTTTAGGCGTTTGGTTGCAAAACTATGGCGAGGCATTCTCGTTACCTTGTGTATAATGTGTTTCATAGTCGAGTAATGTTCGCTAATGAAATAAATCACGTGTTCTTTCTTGCCATCGTCTTCTTGAGCCCAACATACTTGGCTAAGCGCAAGATGACTCGGTAGCTTGCGAGTATAAAATTAAAGGGTCTAGCTTAGGTGGCATTAGTGTAGGTGGTGATAACATGAAATGCTTAACTCGCATTAAAATCTTCATTGCAATCTTTTCGATCCAATCAATGCTATAATATTTCTCGAGTAGATTGTTGATTGGATGAATGGTGAAGCTTAAGTCCGGATGAATCTCCGAATTCACCAAGCTTTTCAAGAAATGACCTGATTCCGCATTCATCCGAAGGTGAGACCATTTCAGGAAAGCCCAAATTTTGGTTGGATCAACATCTATCCTCGTGATGATATGATGTAACCTAGGATCTTCCCTCCCGTATTACACCAAAGATGCATTTTTATAGATTTAAAGTGACTCGTATTTTATCGTGTGAAAGGATGATGTGGAGCACTTCTCGATGGTCACAATGCTTCTTGGCCTTAGCCAACAAGTCATCTACGTAGGATTCCATGATCTTATGAATTAAATCGTGAAATATATAAGTCATAGCTCATGGTATGTACCACCATCATTCTTGAGACCAAATGGCATAACAGCATAGCAATAAGTTCCCCAAGGAGTTATAAACGTGGTTTTAGCTTGATCTTTCTCATATATTCTGATTTGATTATATCCCAGAATCCATCCATGAGAGACAAAAGTTCAAATCCAGCTGTTGCATCAACCATGACATATATGGATGGTAATGGGAAGTCGTCCTTAGGACATGCTTTGTTAATGTCTCGAAAATCTATGCAGATGCGTATCTTCCCATTCTTCTTGAGAATAGGAACGATATTAGATACCCACTGAGATTAATCAACTAGTTTGATGAATCCTACTTGGAGGAGTTTTATTACCTCCTCTTTTACCATAAGAGCTACCTTGGGTTTCATGGGTCTTGATTTTTGTTTAATTGGTTTTGCATCTGATTTAGTGACGAGGTTGTGTACCGCAATGTGGGGTGCAACTCCTGTCATTTCTTTATAACTAAATGCAAAGCCTTTTGATGTTCCTTGAGGATCTGAGTGTGTATTTCTACTTCTTCTGGGGTTAACGAGGATCCTAGTTTCAAGATATTTGGTTCATCTTCCATTCCGATGTTAATATCAATTGTTTCTTTGATCAAAGAGGTGTTACCTTCTTCAAACTCAGGTGGGGCTGGAGGTAAATCCAAATCGTCCCCATTTTCTACTGTGTATACGCTAGGTTCCATTTGTGAGGGAAGCTCCATCATGGGATTCCCGAAGTAGGAAGACGAATGTGGGATTAAGGATGAATCTACTGTGTGATGGGTGAGATGTAATGCCACATAGGTATTTAAGAAATCAAGAGTGGTTGTATCACTATCAATGTGGCCTAGGATAGTAGATTTGTTTTCATTTCCGTTTAAAAGAGGATTTGTCATTGTTTTTATCAATGGTTCATCACAAAGGGATACTATGAAACGGGTATCTTCTAACTTACTGTTTGGAGTGAAGCGTGATGCTGAGGTTGCTATAGAATCGTGAGAAGATTTTTTTCTCGCGGGATTGCTTCAATTGATATGAAGTCAAACTCCTTGCTTAAATCTAATACAACTTGTTTTGTAAAGTTGTAAGTGCTCGGCTTTGGTTTCATATACCTCAGAGACTTGGTTTGCTACCAATTGTGAGTCTCCTAATACCACGATGTTATTAATGCACCAATTTGGCTAAATGAGGCCAAGGAGAGGGCTTTGTACTCGGCCATTGTTTGTACATTCAAAATTTAGTTTAAAGGAAAATGGTAGGACTTTCCCTTCAGGGGAAGTAAAGATTACACCTGCCCCCGCTCCATAACGACATCTAGCCCCATCAAAATGGAGAGTCCAATATTTAGCTGGGAGTATAGATGTTGGGACATTTGTTGTGTTAATATCTTCTACTTCTACCATGCAGAGATCTAATGTTGGGAGAGAACCAACACCCAGGGAATGTCCCACACCTACAGAATCAAATGGTAAGAACATTGGTAGATCTCTTTCTATCAATTCAACGATTTTTGTGGTAGTTCCTAATGATACTATTTCTACGGTGTTAGCCTCGTCCTTGGAGGTTGGGGTTGCCTTGGCTAGACTCATAGTCTCAAGATCCGTTGTAGGCACCAATTTTTCCTCTGGTCTTGCGTTGGTAGGTTTATTAAGTTGATTTGTTGGGAGTTCAAACTCCGAGTGCACGCCTGGTCTTTTCTTTAAGTCAGCCAGGTGTACATCGAATGGTTTAGGATCACCTTTGGCTAAAAATATCTTTCCTAAGTGTAAAAACCTTACTTCTTGAAATAGTGTAGAAGGGATTGCCTTCATGTGGTGTATCCATGGTCGGCCGAGGATCATATTATAGTTAGTTTCCCGATCTATAATATAAAACTTAGTCAAGATGGTTTTGGGTCCTAAGGTGACCAGTAATATTATAGTTCCAACCGAGGTGGTTTAAGGCTATCATAGCCCCTTAGTGTGTTTTGGGTTAAACAATTGGTTTCTCCATACCCTAGCTTTTGAAGGAAAGAGAAGGGGACTATGTTAACTGTTGCCCCATCGTCTATCATTGCACTTTACATAGTTGTTATAAACCCATACATGTAAATGTAAAAATTTGGATCACCTCGACGTGTGATCTCGGCATTCATCGGCATTTTGTTTATCTCGAATATGAATTCAACATCCTTATCTGCACTGCCTCGGAGGATGAACATCAAAGTCTATATGATTTACCCGTGTTTCGGAGGTGGAGTGATGTTAATTAAATGACCTAAACCTAATGCTTCTAAAAAAGAAGCCTTATGGGAGGGGAGTTCTTTAGTAAGTCTAAAAATGAAATGTGCGAGAAGGTTTTTGTTAGGTCGTTAATTAAATCATAGGCACCCACAGGTTTTACTACGATTTGTTGGATGTCATCTGCCTCTGGTAGGTGGCTTGGACTTGGCTGAGAGAAATACTCTCGCGTCCTTGTTATAGCTTTGATGGGTAGTTCAACGTCTAACTCCACTAAACCGACTACCTTAGGTCGTGGCTGACTTCCTAGTTGTGGCACAACTAATGGATTTAGCGAGGTTGAGGCTTCATGATCATTGTTTCCTATCATTACACCCTTGTTCGTCCCAGTTAGATTTAGCCTATTGTTATCGTGATTTGGGAGTGGATCATTAAAGATCTTGAGGGGTGCGTTTTGAGGGGAAACCACCCCTGCGAAGGTATTTGATGTTGGTGACATAGGATCTGCTAAGAACATATCCATAAAAAGTTGTCTTTGTTCATCTGGCAAGCGTTGCATGAATTTATTATAGTCACGACACGTTCTAGTGTCATGGCCCTGAATTTTGTGGAAACCACAATACGAATTAGGATTATAACTCCTAGTTTGTTGGTTTGGTGCGTATTGTGGTCAAAATTTTGATCAAATCGTTGTCTACTAGGATTTAAATTTTACGTTTGTTGTCTTTGGTTTGAATTCTAGTTTTGGAACCTAGCTGAATTTTGGCTTGGACCCCAGTATGGGATTTTTACGTTGTTGTTGTTGTTGTTGTTGTGGATGGTTAAAATCCACTTTGTATTAATTGTCGGGGTAAAGTTGTTTCGTTGGTTGTTTATTTGTGATGGAGTCTGACAACATTTACCTTCTTAGGCTAGTTGGTTACTCCATCATTGTTACACCCCAATTTTTGTTAAGGATTTTAGGTCTTTGATTGATACTTGTGGTAGTAGGATAAGTTGTAGTGTTACGTTTGGAGGTGATTAACCTCCCGTTTGCTCCATATGTTTTGCGACCACTATCAATTGCTGCTTGATCTATTCTAAGAGCGCTCTCAAGTACTTCATCATAAGTCTTTAGTGGAAACTTCTGGACTTCTTCCTTCACTTCTCTACTAAGAGAATCAAGGAATAAATCACATAGTTCCATTTGATCCATGTTTGGAGCACTTGTCGAGGAATAAAGAAGCTGTACGCCACCTTTGGATGAAATGAGTGACAGATTCATTATGTTCCTGCTTAATGTGCAAGAATTCCCTAATTCCTGTTCTCAACAGTTTGTTCATGTCAAATGCCTTAATGAACTCTGAAACAAGTTGTTTAAATGAATGGATGGAAGCTTCAGGTATTCTATAATACCAATCGAGAGCGATGCCTTCCAACGTTTTGGGAATATTTTAGCAACAACCCCATCCCAAGGGAGTAGTTCTCGTATGGCTGTAGCGTAAGCCTTGATATGTGCATTCGGATCTCCCTCACCTTTGTACTTGGGTAAATCAGGAAGGGGTCTTGGAAGCATGACGCTTCGTATGGTGAAATCTAAGGGTTCTTTCAAATATTCTGAGTAAGTCCCTATCGCATAGGTTTCGACCATTGATGGTGCTGTTGAGGGAGCGGTGGTGGAATGGGTTGTTGATACGGCATAGCGTATGCATTGGCAGGGGCATAAGGAAACCCCTGTGTTTGAGCAAACATGCCGGGAGAGGAGAATATATCTCCTTGTGGTGATTTGGAGTACATGTTTAAGTACGATGGGGTATTGTCCAGGAAGGGGTTATTTTGCACTAGACCGGGAGGAGCGGTGTTAGGGATGGTGGGTCTAGTTGGCATTTGTTGTGAGTACTGAGGAGTCATGCCTAACGTGCCTACTCCCGTGAGGAGGTCTACTTGACTAGGATGATGCGGAGGGTTGGAACTTCCTGCCTGCATGAACTGAGAATTTTGACTTGCTTGAGCAAGTTCTAACCCTCTAACCTTTTCTATTAGAGTTGAAATGACTTTGTTTGGTGAAGTCACGATATTCTGCCTTGGTGGCATTTGTTGTATATTCTGATGTTGCATAGGTCTATGATACCCTGCTATGAACTGATCGTTATCGTGCCAAGCTTCCTCGAGGGTATTTCCTATATGCAGTGGCATAAAGGTATTTTCTTGAAAAGAGACCTCGGGTTGTGTTTGTAAACCTCCTACAGGTGGATACATACTTCAAGAACGTTGGTTGTTCTGGAATAACGCACCAAATATTCATCATCTAAACCTCGGTATGAGTCTGATTGTCTACTAATTTTTGGTCTAAGTAGCACTTTGAGGAGATGAACCAGATTCTCCGGTGAACGTCATATTATTCGAGCCTGAAGGCTCTGTTTGTTGTGTTTGAGCGAGCTGATCTAACTCCTTAGTTTGAAAAGATGAGTTATATCTGATCCTTGGAGTTTGTGTTGACAACTGGTTAGTTGAGTAGTTATCACCCCATACTGAGAGTGAGGGTGATGATTGTCTATTTTGTTGGGCGTAGTATGCCTCAAGACCCAAGAGGGGTCTGCCATACGCATCGAATCGAATCGACATATTCGGGGGGTATATGAATACCCGCGAGAATAATGGGTAACAAGGTGGATGAAAGAAGAAATACTAAAAGGGAAAATGTTGTTTTTTTTTCATGTCGGGTTCACCGTTTATACGTCGAAAAGCGAAAAAATGAGCGTGGGAATCTACAAGTAACTCTTCCACGTACCCGACCTCCCGAGGTCGTGCCGAGACAAATGGCAGTGGGGATGGAATATGTGTGGGATGCGAAAAACTAGTTAGGCAATCGATGTTTTCGACACACACTAATGGAACTTGTGAATCTAAGGCAGAGAAGGCTCTCTAACATGAGTTGGTGTGATAGACCGATCGCGAGGATGACTACTCAAAGCTCTAATCAATATCGAGCTCTAGCGTTACTCGATCTATGGGTCTTGGTATACATGGAAAATAGCACGGGATAGTTTCGTATATGTTTCCAGACAGGTTCATAGAGTGGATGATGGCTATTGTTGTTTTTATAGACGGTTCTCTGGCCTAGTCCATAATTCTTTAGCTTCGTTGCTGGCTATATCTAACAGGGATAATTGTGTGATGATGATAGGTGGAAGTGGAGTAGATCTGAATACTAGTGTGCGTAGGCCAACATCTATGTCTGCGATTTACTTATGGCTTCGTTGGGTTGCGGGATTTGTGGGTCACAACCGTAGACTCGTAGTTGTTGTGGACTCTTTATGGTCATGTATGAATTCAGTCCCGATCCCTAGTATCCAATAATCATATGCTTTCTCAAATGCCTCTATATTCGAATGCAGGTTGTGCGATTTTCTCGAGTACCTTACGGGCGTTCTCGCAACTTTGAATTCTTAGGCTAGTATCTATGTCTGTGAGGGTGTCTCCTGCGTCTGGTTGTGGGACCAAAGGATCACAACCGAACAATTTCTCTCTTTCAAACCCTTCTACAGTCATGTGGATATTTTTCTAGGGTGATCTGTAGTTTGGTTGATTTGACCAAAACGTGTACGCTTGGTCGTCTTCTATGTTTAATCCCCTCAACTGAGAGTTGATCTGCTGCAAGTCTGTTGTTGTTTGGAAGACTTGGATCCTAATATTTTGATCTATGTCAACTATTGCAGTGTGAGATTGGGTTGAGGCACGATTGGCTCGAATATATATTCCCGGTCCGTGATTGTCATACAAAAGGCAACAATGTAAAACGAATCAGTATAAAGCGAAATTTAATTACTTGTAGTATATCTATAGCATATATGACTTCTTTTTGTATTTTCTGATGAATTATATGAATTTAAGAAAACAATGATTTAAAATATCTAGAATTAACAACTAAAATAATAACTTAAAACAAACAAAATAACCGAGTGTAGCTATTTATCTGCGATTTATAGATCTATTCTAAACAATGAAATAGCTTATCTAATCTATTTGCAAGACCCTCGATCCTACCTCAGAAGTGAGGAGTGAATCATAGTTTCTCAGAAACTATCAATCCCCACAGCTTCCCTGGCAATATCGAGAGTAGAAATAACTGAAATAAAGCAATTAACTACTCTATTTGATATGATTCTAACTAGAACTTTGAAAGCTAGAACCTGGATTCTGCAGAACAGTGGCAAATCCGACGGTGTGTGTAACTTTGTCCCCTCAGTGTGATCTCTTCATTCTTTCGTGCTCACGTGGATCCAGAAAAGTGTGTAATGCTTGCATCAACAGAAGTAGATATTGGAACAAGGGACGACTTTAGAATACAGACTGAATAGAATGTGAGTAGGAGAGGGATAGCGCAAGAGTACAGAGCTTGGCTTATGTAGTTCCTAGCGGGATCTATTGCGAGTCATGCAACATAATGCATCCAGAACCTAAAACTATCTTGTTTGAGGAGCAAAACCTGCAAATTTTAATGGCTTCCTACTGAAAATAAACTATTCTACTCCAATGGATTGGATAGAAATGATAACAACACCTGCACAAGATGGATATGTGGCTTTCTAACTGCAGAATAACACTAACTAGGCATGCAATGAAACAAACTAAGAACTCTAAGCAAATTGAAAACTAAATCTATTGCAAAGAGAAGTTCAGAGGAAAATTTGAGGGGCCATTTGCTTGAGCACAAGCCATCTATTTATAGCATTTGCATTTACCCAAGGTAAAAACCAAATTGAACTCTTAAACTATAAACAATGCAAAAACACTATTCCAGGGGACCAAAAACATAAATGCAAGCTCAAGGCGGTGAAAAAAGTTGGTGAATCATTGATTTTTACGTGAGTTACGTCAAAAGAACATTTTGGAAAATGCGTGTAGGACCGCCGCTCGAAGCGGGGCAGCGATTCTGAGGACGCCGCCACGCCTGGGGCGGCGGTCACGAGACCGCCGCCCAGTCAGGGTGGTGGTTTCATAACTAAAGAGAAAAGGCCAAGAAAAGAGGGAAAGAGAGAAAAAAGCATGCGGGGGCTGAGCGGGGTATGCGGGATGTTAACGCACACTTGGAGAGATTTTCCGGATCTCTAACACCTTGCGAGGAGACCTGTATCATCATTAGGGCACGTGTTACGCCTTGTTCGACAGTACATTACCTTACAATTTTGGGTATGTACTGGAGACACCAACTAGCGAATAATAAATATGGGTGGCGACTGTGATCTTGGTACACACCTAGAATTTACCAGTGAGAGAGAGGGGTTTAGGAAACCACCGAGAAAATTTGTGTTCACCTCATCAATCACATACTTCCATAGCGTGGCCAAGTCATTGTCAAAGGAAAAAGGAATGCCCAAGAATTTAAATTGTTTTCCTCTTCCAATCCATTTCAAGGGTAAGCTTTCAACCAATCTAGCATTGGAAAGAATCTCTATTTATAGCCCAACGTCTTAGCCATCTGAATGTTGGATCCTAAAGCAAGGCAGAAAGTATCTAGGAAGTCAAACATCATAGCCACATTCTGTTCAGACTCAGCCAGAGTTAGAAAGGAATCATCAGTGAAATGCCCATTAATAATTTACATCACATGATCCAGAAGGAAAATCTCCTGAATGTGACCTTGATCAGCACGATGAGAAATAAGATAACCTAAGGCATCAACAACAAGAATGAACAAGGAAGACGTAAGAGGGCACCCTTTCTGATAGAGTGGAAGAGGCCAATCGCAGGTGACTTATGACCATTGATGGTTAGGAAAGCATACATATTGGAAAACAGAGTTTGGGCTGCCAAAGTGAAGAATTTTCCAAAACCTAAAGTTGTGAGCATAGCCAAAATAAATGGACACTTGATGCAATCATAGGCCTTTTCAAAGTCAATTTTGAGAAACAATGGATGTTGTAGAGAAATCCAAGCACATTCCATTCCCTCCCAAACAGCTATAAGATTATCCAAAATGTATCGACCTTTTGTAAAACCTGTCTAATCAAAGTAAACAATTTTTGGTAATGTGAGATCGGGAATACGAAGAGCCAACACCTTAACAAGAATTTTATAGGAGACATTTAACAGGGTGATAGGCCTCCAACTAGTTATCTGCTCTAGATCTCCATCCTTAGGAATAAATTTGATGTTTCCTTGATTGATGAATCTCCCAAGAGAATTAGATTAGAGAGCTTCATTGCAAATCAAGGCCAACAAAATAGCAGATTGCTTTGTAAAATTCACAAGGAAAGCCATCCAATCCTTGAGATTTATCATCTAATAGGAACAACAAGGCAACATAGAGCTCATCCAAAGAAAGAGGGGCATTGCAATGGTCCTGCTCCTTCGAAGAAATCTTGACTGACACAACCTCAATACATTGTTGTAATGTGGCATCTCACTCAATCGAAGCCTCTTGAGCTTGGAAGACTAACCAATAATGCTAAACAAAGGCAATAGAAATTTCAAGCAACTCTGTGAGCCACTGATGCAAATCATGGATAGCTTTGATTTGTTGACGAGCATGCTTGGCTCGAGAGGGATTTGAAGAAGTGTTTTGATGCTTTGTCTCCCACCTTAATCCGGTCCCAGCCTCGATTGGATCTCACAAACCATGGGTTGAATGAGATTCAATGAGCTTGAGATTTTGTCAAATTTTAGCAGCCTGAATCAAAGGGAATATCAAAAGGGTTGGCCTCAAGCCCAACACTTTATCATTAGCCATTTGCAGAGTGGCTTCATGGATGTATTCAATGATGAACATTCTTTCATAGATCATCTTTTGAGCCTCGATAATTTTCATGGCACAACACCCAAACATTGATCAAGAGTGGCTCGGTGAGTTGCAGAGGGTATTGAGCTTGAAAGACGAGCTTGTAATGGTGCACAAAGGCTTGCAACATAAGTTATGGGTCAGTAATCTGAGCTTCATTTTCCATGATAGCTCGGATATGTTGAGAAGGATTTCTGGCTCAAAGAGAAAGAAAGAATTCTTTCGAAACCCGATCTCCAATCTTGAGCCAATGCATCCAATCCCGGATCCAGCACCTCGACATCATAGTTACCCGTAATTTAGATTTGATGTCGGAGCATTGCAACTTGCAGTTGCAGAGCGTCAGAGAAGGGATCACCTTGAAGTGCCACCGTCACCCTGCTAAGAGCTGAGGTGTTAGTAGTGTATGAGCGGTGCCAAATATTTGCCAAATTATCCGGCCATAGATTCTAAGAAACTAGTTATGCCTGAGTTAACGCATCTTCCCACTATCAGTAGCCAAATGGCTTAAATAGGTGAATAAAACCAATCGACATGTGGGATGGGTTGTGGAGTTAAATTCCAAACCTGTTTGATATGATTGACAATGGGGCGATGTTGCATCAAGGTAGTATCAAGAAATAATTGACCTTTATGAAAAAGGGGCATCCATCATGCCAATAGATACGAAATCGTAGAGAAGATTGGTCTGAAAGGACAAAATCAAGCATGACCTCCACTGGCATAGAATAAATGCTATTAAACTCAAATAAATTTTGAGTTGACAACATGGCCCTATCAAGCCGTTTAAGAACGTGATTCATCCCTCCATGAAGATTAGTCCACTCCTTACCAAAGTCAGTAGAGGTGGGAAAGTGAGATGCGTTAGGATCAAAAAATCTGAATTTATTACACATGAAGTACCACACTTCCCTTTCACCAAGTGTCCACCTCATAGGCAAGTGGCCACATTTATCATTAGGGGATTCAACCATATTAAAATCTCCACTTATTACCCAATAAGCATCGGGAATGGAGTTGGCTATCCACTGCCATAGATCGGCCCTTTCGGCCGCATCATTCGAGGCGTAAATATTTATGAGCCCAAAAGGGTGGCCATCAATATTAAAGAGGACCCATATGACATGGTTGGTGGGGTCGATACCATGGTCAATTAATAAGGGCTTCCATTTGGGAGCAAAAACAAAATTAATCCCCCACGCCCTGCTTCATGATTGCTACAAAAGCCAAGCTTTCGTGCCAATGAATTCGTAAACCATCCTCGTAACTAAAAACCTATAATTTTTACTTCTGCAAAAACAAAACATCCAAGTTTGCACATCGTTGTCAAGTTTCACACACAACATACTTACGATTGTGTTATCCTGAATCCACCCCTCGAGGTAAATTTGGACAACTTTGCGTAGTTTCTTTAGGCTTGAGCAAGTAGAATCGGTTTGAGGCCTAAAAATTAGGTTTTGGATTTTGGGTACCTATTTGCTTTCCTCTAACTTCCCTATCTAAAAAAAAATCCAAGGAGTTAGTAAAAAAATTCAAAAAACCGAAAGAATGAAGTCGCAGGCCTATTTTACCTGCAAATCGTGTCTAAGGGTTGCGGATGGAACTAGTGCGGATCATACCATGATTTGTCGTACCAATTTCGGGGCTGAAATACAAAGGAGACCTTGTATTGCAGAAAAGTGTGGAAAAATTTATCCCAAGACACATGAGTTCAACTAGGATAGTTGGGACGCGAAAAGGCAAAACAACCGAAATGCAAAGGAAACATTGTAATGTGGTAAATGCGAAGAAACATGTCTGCGGGAAGGTTGGGATCAAAATTACTGAAATATACTCACAACAAAGGAATCGATTAAGGCATAAAACATTGTCTAGGTGATCTGTGGGATAGTTGGGATGTTGATACCCGTGGGACCTAAAAACTCAAATCGCTATGCAAGCAAGTAGGATGCGGCAAAAACGGAGGTCAACGACCACGATGACCCACCAATAGCGGGACAGGTTGGGATAGGAAAGCCTGAATCGGGTGATGCGGAGAAAGGAGGCCCAGGACCATCCGAGTACACATGGGACATGAGTTCCCTAAAAACTCACAATAACTACACAACAAAGGAACAGTCAATGCCCGACCTCCGAACTTCAAACAGTCATAACTTTTGACCCAAAGATTTGCTTTCCAAAAATTTGACTTTTCCACAAAAGATGGATTTATTTTTTTAATGAGGGTAGGTATATGAAAATAAAGGAAACATCTTCAGCTCCAGTAAATCAAATTCTCATTCCCGTTAAATGACAAAAATGCTTGGCAGACCCAAAACAACTACCTACACTCAGAATGCCATATCTTTTGCAATTTCCAACGAAAAATGCACAAAATTGGTACCGTTGGAATCATGGTTCCAATCTCGATGCATAAAAATCAATAAATCTAAAATTTTATGAGGAATAGATGGATATTTTTCTAAAATGCGGCGTGGTTCGAACAATGTTTTATTTGATGGTTGGGATGCATTCAATGAAGCATGGACAAACATATTTCAACTGCTTCTGAAGTTATGGGACACTATGGGGGGATTTTACAAGTAACATAACATCATATCACTTCATTTACTATCTCTTGCAAGTGGTTGAAAGAAATATTTTGGGATTTTCATTTCCCTCTCTCTCTCCCCTCGAATTCTATGACTTAGAGTGTTGGGATCATTATAAAGGGAGATAGTTTTTAGTAGAAAATCTCTGTCAAATTGGTTTTGTGAAGCCAATGTGTTGAAGGCCTTTATAGTGGACTCCTTACATGGTAATCCGAGAACCTTATTTTGTAACATATTGAATTGTGCATATCAATGTTTTCATGGGTTTTTTGAAATGTTTGTTTATGTATACAATTTTCTTGTTTTATCAGTTGGTCGGCAAGCTCGAAATCATGCAAACCATCAAAACATTCCTCAAAACCCACCGAACATTCCTCAAAACCCTCCGAACATTCCTCAAAACCCTCCTCCAAACATAGATCCGCCTCCTGTGGCTCCTTCTGTCCCCACTGAGCCAACAGAACACAAGATAATATCATTGGAAGAATCCGAGAAAATAAAATTGTCATTGAGAACCTTATTCAGACTATAAGACAAAATCATGCCACAAATCCATCCCGCATGACTTTAGCCAATACATTGCAAACATTGATTGGTGAAGTCGACTCCGCAACCAACCAAATACATAGATGGAATACCTTTAGAGGTGATCAGGTAGGTGGTATGTGGATAAACTATCCCATGCGGCCGTAAAAGACAAAAAAATTGGAAAAGACCTCATTTGTGCATTATTTACCGACCCTAGAACCAATGCCCCCCCCAGCTTACTTGCAAACGGTTCCCAATCCATTGGTGCCATGATGACCGAAATCAAAAACAATTTTTGGGACCGATGGTGGATGGTTTTTTATTATCCACCATGCAACAACAATGAGGTTCCTCTTTATTTTTTGAAGAAATTATATTATGAGTTCGTGCTTAATGAGGTCCCGAATTATTTTGACTTTTCTGACTTTTTTGGTCGAGGAGGTGGCTCTGCACAGAGTAGACCTGGTGCACGCATAGGTCAACCTAGGATCCCCCATGCCCCAAAACCCCACTACCTTCAGTTATCCCTCCTACAATGAAGGAGGTTGTGGAGATTGATACACTGCATGCATTGAGGGAGCTCACTGACACTCTGACCCAACATAGTGACTAGATTACATCTGGTGATGTTGGTGGAGGTGCCAGTTCTAGCGCACCACACCACTATGTGGATCATGTGGTGCCATATGCACTACGGGTGAGACATCATTTGCTGGTTCACAGATTTCTTTTCTATAGATGAGATGTGGGGAATGTTTTTGGAACTGGTGCCACTGATATTGGTCTTTCATAGGTAAATTTCAAATAAATATAAATATATATATATATATATATATATATATATAGTTTAATTCACATGTTTGAGATTTTAATATATATGTATTTGATTGTACATCATGTACATACATGTAAAAACTAATTTTTTATTTTATTTTAAATAGCAAGAGCCGGTGAAGGAAACATCCGGCATCGACATGCTAGCTACTGCAGCTAGGCGTGTTTCAAACGTAAGTTTCAAGTTGTACAAACTTACATTTTTAATTTCATTTGATTGCACTAGATTATTATTATAATGTTTCACGTGTATGTTGTACATATTAATATGTTTGTCTTTTATACACAGGAGCCTGGCGGGTCATCATCTGCTCTGGGAACTGAGGCTACTAGCACGCCTCACATGAGTTTTACGCAGGTTAGTAAATCTCTTTACACTTTGTTTCTAATTGTGGAAGTTCACGTGGATTACATGCTTTGACCTCTGATTATGTGGTGCACAAATATGTAGATTTTAATATTGATTTGTACATGTTTTTTTGTATAGCTTATGACTCGCTAGAGAGACTCCTCCATATATGCAGATCGTGGAGGCTACCAGATACTACCATAAAGATCTCGCAGATCCACTAACCGAGGTACAATTTTTCAAATTTGTTAAATTTTGAGGTTCATTATTTCTTATTACTTAAATCTACAATATCAAATTTTGTATGTATGTGAAATATTTAATTTGAAAATTAATTATTTGTATGTAGCTTACCCTCGTGAGTCTATTGTTGTCCCTGCGATGCGTCAACAACAAATCGATAGGGATCATGACATCATGGTAAGATTTCACATGCATTTTAACTAAATTGTACAAGTTTCTAAATTTTGAATGTATTTTAAAATTTTGGGTGTTAAAAACTTGTTGTTTATGAATGTGCAGTTAGGTCAGCAGCATGCTTAGAGACACCTAGACCACACGGATGAAATCCATAGTGGCATCTCCTCCACTACATCCCTGTGTCATGGACGTGCTACTTCTAGCAGGGTCGAAGAGAGGGAAGATGTTTCATGAGTAGATTCATAGTCCACCTGGATGTACATATATATATATATATATATATATATATATATATATATATATATATATGGGCCATCTGGTCCTAGTGAACATGTTTCTTCATATAGTCCATTATATATATATATAGCCTTTTGCGACCGCATGTGGTCCTATATACATTATGACACACTTAGTTCGAGATGTACACATGTTATGAACTTACATATATTTTCAGAGACGTGCGTCTGGAGCACACTTTGTTTGATTCTTATATATCCATGTGTGTTGGTTTTCATAACGATATTATCTGAACTATATGTTTGATTTGATTTCATTACATGTATGATATCCTTCTATGTATGTTTTCATAACCATTTAAATTAGTTCTAGATATGTATGTTTGATTTAAAATTAAAAAACCATGTCCCGAGCACTACATGGTACAATTGTTAAGCAAACCTATTCCATTAAGCAAAACCATGCTAGGTGAACTACAAAAGGGCAATACGTACAATTACTTTTTTTTTTTAAAGCTAACACTCAATCTGTTGCATATCAACTAATGTGAACATTGATAGAAATAAGTGAGGTAGAGTTCATCTTGAACTATATATGAATATTTAACGTTACTTATGGTGCAACATTGAAGATTTTACAATTTTCCCGATTTTCAAGTTTTACAATTTTCATATTTCTAGAATTGAAGATTACACAGAGGTTTCAAATTTTTTTCTTTGTTATCAAAACTTATTATTTTTAGTAAGGCTCATATGCCAATTTAATAATAAATATTTAATCATGTCTTCTTGTATTTGGATTGAGATGAAATTTTTTTCATTAGATTAGGTATTTTCATATGGTTTCCTGCTTCAAATTTCAAGTGTTTTCGATCTCCAGAATTGCAAGGATCTAAAAAGGCAAGTTTTTTCTCTAAATTTTAAATGGGATGCTATAAAAATTTAGGGTACCAATGGAAAATATTTTTAGATCATCTTCAAGGAGTTCATGAGTAGAAGTTACGGGCAAAATTAGGGGAAATGGAGCAAAAATGAAGGAGATATGAGCAAAAATGTGATTTTTGCAATAGGGTTTCTTGAAAATTTAGTAGCATAACTAAATACTAGCAGCAATGAAGGAAAAGGAAATATTAAAAAGGGATTAAAAAAATGGCTAAGTGTATGTTTATACTCACCTCTTAACATTAACCTAGCTAACTCACCTTCTAACTCATCCTTGACCATTCTGGATTAACCCGGTTACATGGCATGACAGGGTAGGGTTACAAGCCTTAAGTGACAAAGGGACTTAAAGGGGTGATAATGTGTGAAGGGGTTAAGTATTCATGAGAGGGGGCAACATAATCAAGTTGGGGTGCTGAGGAATCATACCTAGTGAGAATGTTACAAGCCTTAAGTGACGAAAGGGAGAGATTTCATGTGGTGGTGCATTCTGATGTCCCAAGTTGAAAAGGGTAAAAATTTGACAGTAAGCCCTTATTAGTATTCTTAGGTTCCACCCATCACATGAAGAATCCTCCTCTAATGAAGAATCAACTCATGTCTTCCTCCGCGGAAGATCTTGAATGATGAGGCTTTTCCATAGACCATCTTGTTGAATCTGGAAACTACAAATGAAACTTTCTCATCTTCCAAGATGTTCACATGCTCCAATGTGTTGAGTCAATTCTCAGGAATGGCATTGATATTTCCACATTGACTAAAATATTTTTCATAACTCTTCATAGGATTCTAGAGATATAACCTATGATCTCTACAAGGGCTTCTAAAGTATCACTATTGAAGGAAAGGGTCACAAATATTTTCCTGAACCAATTCTTAAAATTTGAATCCTGAAGATTCTTCATGTGGAATTATTCTCCCTGAGAGGAGTACCAAGCTCATGCATTCTTGTGCCAAGATCTTCCAAAAATTTTGATACATTCTCCTCATGGGATTCAAAATCAGAAATGGCTTCTTTTAGAGCATCAAACCTCTAGGTGATGGTATGGGACAAAATGTCATACAAGTTCTCTGAGTCAGATGAAAACACACCTGAGCTCACCAAGGAATGAGAATCAAAATTATTCATCTCACTCGCAAATGGGAGATTATTTTCCCAATGGAATTTCTCTTTCTTGATCTCAACTCTATTCCTATTGATTTTCAAATATATGACCAAGAACAATCTAAACAAAGAGATAATCTCAGGAAATAGATCATTCCCTTTTTCAAGGATCATGCTCACCCAATGGTCACATGTCCTTCTTTGCAGTATGAATGCTTGATCTTGCTTGATGGACTGGGGGGTTGAAGTTTCAGATGGGAGACATTGCTTCAATTTGAGGCAGAGATGATTAATCTCATGCAATCAATGATGGCACTTATGAATAAAAGGTCCTCACATGTGTTCCCTTAATTGTTTGATGATTTACTTATACTCCTAATTCTGTGTAGTGATCTGTGATGAAGAATCCTATTACAATGCAAAAATAATGAGCATGTAAGCACATAGTGGGGCAGCAGAGGATGGAGAGAGATCACCACAACAACATAGCTCAAGAGAGAAAAGCAAGGATAGTGATGAAGCACCTAAGAGGACAGAGGCAAGTCCAAAGAGAACAAGAGAGATGGAAGGTAAACAAGTGACATTGAATGTTTTGAGTCCTAGGAAATGAACGGAGGCGAGGAGTGAGAAGTCATGCCTCAGACATCATGGCACCAAACCGAACTACGCCAACACATCCAGGGTGGCTAGGTGAATGCTAGAGGAGGTGGTGTTTTGGTGCACACAAGGTCGCTGCTTTCCGGCTACTTCTTCTCGCGTAGTCCCTTAAGAGCCCTGAGACCAAAATATCGCTTCAACTTCGACGGTGACTACTCAGACTCATGGCACCTAGAGATGCCTCATCTAATCCAACACCTCAGCATAGGGACCCTACAATAGCCTCTCTCTGTTTTTTTCCTTCTCATTTCGGTGCTCTCGCTGCCCTATTGTTTGCAAACGCGTGAAATAGTGCAATGCTGAGCTAGCCAGTAAGGTTGGTCACAAACGCTATATTTTGCAAACGGTGGGTCATGGCACCAAACCGACTACACCAACATGTCCGAGTGGCAAGGTGAATGCTAGAGGAGGTGGTGTTTTGGTGCATGACAAGGTCGTTGCTTCCGGCTACTTCGCTTCGGCGTAGTCCCTTAAGAGCCCGAGACCAAAATATCGCTCAACTTCGACGGTGACTACTCGACTCCATGGCACCTAGAGATGCCTCATCTAATCCAAAACCTCAAAGTGTAGGGACCCTCAAAATCTCTCTCGCTTTTTTTTTCTTCTCATTTCGGTGCTCTCTCGCTGCCCTATTGTTTGCAAACGCGCAAATAGTGCAGCTGGAGCCAAATGTAAGGTCACAAACGCTATATTTTGCAAACGGTGGGTCATGGCACAAAACCGACTACACCAACACATCTAGGTGGCTAGGTGAATGCTAGAGGAGGTGGTGTTTTTTGTGCATGACAAGGTCATTGCTTTCTGGCTACTTCGCTCGGCGTAGTCCCTTAAGAGCCCCGAGACCAAAATATCGCTCAACTTCGACGGTGACTACTCGACTCCATGGCACCTAGAGATGCCTCATCTAATCCAAAACCTCGGCATAGGGGACCCTACAAAAGCCCTCTCTCAGTTTTTTCCTTCTCATATCGGTGCTCTGCCTCTATTGTTTGCAAAACGTGTGAAATAGTGCAGTTGAGCCAGCCAAGTAAGGTCACAAACGCTATATTTTGCAAACGGTGGGTCATGGCACCAAACCGACTACACCGACACATCCGGGTGGCTAGGTGAATGCTAGAGGAGGTGGTGTTTTGGTGCACGACAAGGTCGTTGCTTCCGGGCTACTTCGTTCGGCGTAGTCCCTTAAGAGCCCTGAGACCAAAATATCGTTCAACTTCGACGGTGACTACTCGACTCCATGGCACCTAGAGATGCCTCATCTAATCCAACACCTCGGCATAGGGACCCTCTACAATAGCCTCTCTCAGTTTTTTCCTTCTCATTTCGGTGCTCTCTGCCCTATTGTTTGCAAACGCGTGAAATAGTGCAATGAGCCAGCCGTAAGGTCACAAACGCTATATTTTGCAAACGGTGGGTCGTGGCACCAAACCGACTACACCGACATGTCCGGGTGGCTAGGTGAATGCTAGAGGAGGTGGTGTTTTTTGGTGCGTGACAAGGTCGTTGCTTCCAGGCTACTTCGCTCGCGTAGTCCCTTAAGAGCCCCGAGACCAAAATATCGCTCAACTTCGACGGTGACTACTCGACTCCATGGGCACCTAGAGATGCCTCATCTAATCCAAAACCTCAATGGTAGGGACCCTCTACAATAGCCTCTCTCAGTTTTTTCCTTCTCATTTCGTGCTCTCGCTGCCCTATTGTTTGCAAAACACGTGAAATAGTGCAGCTTGAGCCAGTCAGTAAGGTAAGGTTGTCAAACGCTATATTTTGCAAACGGTGGGTCATGGCACCAAACCAACTACACCGACACATCTAGGTGGCTAGGTAAATGCTAGAGGAGGTGGTGTTTTTGGTGCGCGACAAGGTCAAGGTCGTTGCTTCCGGCTACTTCTGCTCGGCGTAGTCCCTTAAGAGCCCCGAGACCAAAATATCGCTTCAACTTCGACGGACTACTCGAACTCCGTGGGCACCTAGAGATGCCTCATCTAATCCAAACCTCAAAGCATAGGGGGACCCTCTACAATAGCCTCTCTCTCTGCTTTTTTCCTTCTCATTTCGGGTGCTCTCGCTGCCCTATTGTTTGCAAACGCGTGAAATAAAGCAAATGAGCTGAGCCAAGGTAAGGTCACAAAACGCTATATTTTTTGCAAACGGTGGGTCATGGCACCAAACCGACTACACCGACACATCTAGGTGGCTAGGTGAATGCTAGAGGAGGTGGTGTTTTGGTGCACGCGACAAGGTCGTTGCTTCCGGCTACTTCTGCTCGGGCGTAGTCCCTTAAGAGCCCCGAGACCAAAATATCGCTTCAACTTCGACGGTGACTACTCGACTCCGTGGCACCTAGAGATGCCTCATCCGATCTCGAAACCTCAGCAGTAGGGACCTCTACAATAGCCTCTCTCGCTTTTTTTTCCTTCTCATTTCATGTGCTCTCGCTGCCCTATTGTTTGCAAACGCGTGAAATAGTGCAGTGAGCTAGTAAGGTCATCAAAACGCTATATTTTGCAAACGGTGGGTCATGGCACCAAACCGACTACGCCACACATCCGGGTGGCTAGGTGAATGCTAGAGGAGGTGGTGTTTTGCAAAGTGCACAAAGGTCATTGCTTCTGGCTACTTCGCTCGGGCGTAGTCCCTTAAGAGCCCCGAGACCAAAATATCGCTCAACTTCGACGGTGACTACTCGACTCGTGGCACCTAGAGATGCCTCGCTAATCCAAACCTCAGCAGGGACCCTCTACAATAGCCTCTCTCTTTTTTTTTCCTTCTCATTTCGGTGCTCTCGCTGCCCTATTGTTTGCAAAACGCGTAAATAGTGCTGAGCTAAACAGTAAGGTTTTCAAACGCTATATTTTGCAAACGGTGGGTCATGGCACCAAACCGACTACGCCGACACACATCCGGGGTGGCTAGTGTGAACACTAGAGGAGGTGGTGTTTTTGGTGACAAATTCATTTTCTTACTTCTGCATAGTCCCTTAAGAGCCCCGAGACCAAAATATCGCTCAACTTCGACGGTGACTACTCGTGACTCATGGCACCTAGAGACATCTTTCTCGATCCGAAACCCTCTACAATATTTTCAAAATTTACAACTTTTTATTGTTTGTAAAACTTTTACAAAATTTACAACAAAATTTACAAAATTTTCAAAATTTACAACTTTTCAAAATTTACAAAAATTTTCAAATTTACAACTTTTTCAAAATTTACAAAATTTTTTTCAAAATTTACAACTTTTCAAAATTTACAACTTTTTCAAAATTTTCACAACTTTTTCAAACAATGAAAGCTTCTCTTAGCTTCGAGAATTTAAAATTCTCTACTAATAAAGCAACCACGTGAAGGTGGAAGCTTTTCTCGCACCACTAACCTAAACATAAAAGTGTTAGTCAAAGAAATTTAAGTTTCAAATCAAAACCATATACTATCTATATATACAAAATACACAAATTTAAAATAAAATATATTCAAACTTAAATCTAGATCTTTAAACTAACAAATTTATATATATATAAAGAAATTATATATACTGATATGAGCATTGAAATTCATTCCAATGAACCATCAGATCGGATCTACTCAATAAAGCAGACAAGATTGCTTCATGATCTCGACTCTCGAACCTTCCAAAGAATCTTGTTATTAGGCCTTCCTCGATATCTATACAGCTGAATATTTGTCGCTAGAACTAGATGCGAATATAAGAGTATTTTCCTGTGTGTCTCAAAGTCTTCAAACACCCAAACAGAGGAGTTTTTTAATGGATACCATCGAAGCCAAGTTCCAGTAACTACCACTCGAACCCCGTAGGATACTCAATATCTTCGCCATCTATAATAGGAGAAGTCAACTTCTTTCTTTCCTCGATGCAACGACATAAGAAATAGTTAGTTTTCCTTCTTCATTGTCTTCTGTCGCAATTACTGCAAACACATGTCCTACAAAAAAAAAGGTTGAAAAACTCAAATTTAAATTACATATTAAAATTTCAATGGACATAACTCAATACAAAAATTAAATAAATAACCATAAATACCTTGTCACACCAAAATCAAAATTTCATCAAAGTCCTTGGATGTTGCAACTTCATCTGTAAAAACAAGTCATAATGCTTGTGGAGGTTGATAACTAGGAAGCGGAGTTAGAGGCCTACAAATCCATCCATCCACCCATTCTTGTGAATCACACTCAGCAGTGACAAATTCGATACAAGATGCACAAAAACATGTCAACTTTCTTGTCCATACGGCCCACGAAGTAGCGTCTGAGCTACAAAATGAGTGCATATCACTGACCCAATGAGTGTCATACAATCCTCGTAGTTAGCAATTTGTTGTTCCTCTATCAACCAAAAATATCTGTAAACTCGTGGAATTTTCTTGAGAACCTCGGGCCATGTTGTCAATACACCATTCCACTATGCTCTTTGCATCTTTTAATTTAGCACCATCTTTGTACTTCAACTCTTCTCTTGCAAGAGCTCTTTTCACACATGCCCCGCACCGTCATGCTCTCCTTTTCCATGTCCAAATTCAAATGAAACTCCAAATATGTTGCACACCCATCTTGACGTGCATTCTTCTCATCAAATAAAACATTCATGCATTCTTAAACTGAGACGTGTAATTATCTCACCATATATAATGTTGTTTGAAGTGGATGTCCCTATCGCATACAAGTTTCCATAAAATAACCGAAACACCCTCGCACAAATTCAAGAGAATGAGTACGATCATCACCGATATAAAAGTGGTACTCTCTTAAAAAAATTTGATCATTCTCTCAGACTGTCAGAGAATGTAGAAATGCTATATGCACAAAAATGGCAACTTGTACCGAGTTGTAATATTGCGATTGAACCTCCATTTGTGGTCAAATGTGTATCTCTACAAAATCACCACCACAAACAATAGTACCAATAGGAAATGTGTCCTTGCATAGCTTGAACTGTTCATCCAACCATCGAGCTCTATGTGTATGCCTAACATACTCATAAACAATTTCATCCTTAAATTTTCTCAAAAATTAGAAAACAGCATTTGTTCTGTAACTAGCTCACACCGTTTAGACTCTTTTCCATCTTTCAACTGGTATGCAACTGATTTATATTTATCAAACTCAACTAAATTATGTCCTATTGTACCTTCAATTTTCTCATGGATGTAACTTTCCAATTTAGGTAATCCGCCGCATGTACTACAACTTCCATCTAAACAATCCTGACTATAAAAAAATTGTCCAACTTCTTTTTCACAAAATATAGTAGGAATGAAATCCCTAGAAGATATTGGTGGAACTTGAACACCACATTCCGATAACATAGTTTCAGAATGAAAATTAGAATGAATACGTAAAAATTTAGCATAATGCATCGCAAATTCAACATGTTGCCTACAACAACAAGTGGTGCGAGCGTGGTTGATTTTCACATAGAATGGTTTCAACATTTCAAAAAAATGTTGACTAATTTTAATTTCCAGATTCTCTTGTTCAAACTTACGAAAAAATTGAGTTTGAGTCATATCTAAGAAATGCTTTGGATGTGGTTCACGATTAGTAGAACCAACTCTCCATTTTATAACATCTCTTGTATTAGGTGAAACTCTAGTGTTATCATGCCAAAATTTAATAACAACTTCTCTTATAAAGATCAAAATTATTTTTGTCCTTACGCGGTGCTCTAGCAAAAATGCCCAAAATCGGCATTATTGAGTGATCAAGGATATTACGCCTTTCAATTGCTTTCATTAGAGTTTTTCGATTAACTTGCAACATTCGACTTGTTTGCGTAATCAAACGTTGTTTTTTTTATTGATTCACTTACAACACTAGTAGTAAAGTACACGACGCACAATATTA
The DNA here is from genome assembly GCA_018340775.1 of Taxus wallichiana var. yunnanensis. NCBI lineage: Eukaryota > Viridiplantae > Streptophyta > Pinopsida > Cupressales > Taxaceae > Taxus > Taxus wallichiana. Next base: position 662,550,411 of record CM031241.1, read on the forward strand.
CTATCCCTAGTGCATCTCTCGACACAACAAAGGTGATATGCATCATGAAGGTTTTCAACAATCAGAGAGGTTTGACCACGTATATTAGATGTCATTAATCCTAAGGTGTTTAATGTAGGTCTCATTTTAATCAATTTCATCAAACTAACCAACAACGACATCTTTGGGAATCATTTAAAATTTCAAAATGATTATCCCAAATTTCAAAGGCTTTTCTTCTGATTTGTCATTCGTAAAAGTTTGTCGACATTGGTTTCAAAATGTTTTCATCAATTTCAATAAAAATTAGGTTTCTTACGTAAAATCCTAGGAGGTGTTTTTGTCAAATTTTGCCTGTCTACAGCTTTCAACATGAATTTCCTTATTCACATTTTCATTGTCTCCTTCAATTTCAACATTTGCTACATCATGAGTATTTAATTCTTCTTCAACATCGATAAGAAAAAACATCTTCATCACGAGTATTTAATTCAACTTCAACATCGATAAGAGAAACATTACCTCGTTCTTCATTGCTTACAATGTTGGGGTCAAGATGAACCTCTTCTTCGATTCACGAAGTTTCCGCATTCGCTCAAAGATTTTGAATTTTGTTGGCCTCTAATTCGCTTTGGTGTTTTTTTACTTAATGACTTCCTTTTTTGACTTCGCTTTCTTGTCTCCCATGATGTTTTGCTTCCGTGATAAGAAAAAAACGTGTAAAAAAGATAGAATTTCACAAGAATTCATACAAGGTAAGGTCGAGAGTAAAAATCACATGGTAATTCGTATATCGGGATGTGTGTAAATATGATTTATGAACCGCGAGCGAGCTTTATAAACCGTGATCACGGTTTATAAAGCACGCATGGTTTGTGTTAAAAACCATGATCACGCTTTTTATAAACCACGATCACGGATCTATCTGCCAAACCTAAGCCTCGGGAAATCTTTGTTTTTCCCCAACCAAAGCTATGGAAGGTCATTATGAAGTGTAAAAGGTCAAAAACCTCAAATCTGCTCTTCCAAAGACTTGAACCATGCTAAAAAACTGAAAACATTTCACAAAAATGGTGCCATCACGTAGGGGAGACTATTAGCTTCGTAGAAATATTGATTTTAAAGTGAATAGAATAAGATAAATATCATTTTATAATTTTTTACTAACAATAGGTCTTTAAGACATTTTTTCCCGTGAATGTTCATGTCTACGTTTAAGACTATAACTTTTGTTTCGCTTATCAAAATGTGATAAAACTTATACCATCCCAAGCATGGACAAATTCTATACACGTTAAAAAAATATATTTGATTTCGATATTTTTTGATATAGTTATGGTGGGCAAACGGAAAGCGCTCCGTTTTCTAAATATTTTCAGACCACTTTCACGGAAAAAAAATTAAAAAAAAATATTGCTCAAAAAAATACAAAATAAAATCCATCCCAAGATAGACAACTACATCTAACGTTTCACCAAAGGAAAAAAAAAACAAAGATTTGGTCATCCAAAATGCGGGCAAAACGGACTACAATCTTATAAGTTTTAAAAAAAACTAAGTCATATAATTTTAAGTGTTTAATATAGCTAAACTTGTCCATTTTTTTTTAAAAAATTAGTATTTTAGAAACTAGATTCCAAATGCTACGATTCATATTTATATAAATTTTTCTAATTTTGAGTGCGCGTATAGCTAATAATCCCTACAAGTTGAGACCAAAGGGTGTTGTGATTTGGTGATAACAACGAGGAGTATGTAAGACCCCAAACATTCCAAGATAGAAAATTCATGGGAAACGTTGGTCCAGAGCCATATCCCCATCCTCCAAGCCATTAAGGGTATCATATTGATTGTGCAAGAAACGAAAACATTATGCTTTGCAAATATTCCTGCGAGATCAACTTGTTTCTAGTTGGTGCACTCAATATTGTATTCCACTTCAGTGGAATCCACACTTTGCATGTTGGGCTATGGTCCCGAGAGATGCGGGAAGGACTTCGGGGCTGTTTGGATGACCCTTGTGAATTGCTTGGCAGCGATGGTGGTACCGAGTCTTTGGATGGAAGAATGAGAAACATAATTTGTTTGGTCCTTGAGAACCGACGCCGCAAGGGGTGTGGTGAAGTACTTTGGCAACTGAGAAACCGAGATTGCAGCAATAGTTGGTTCTTTAGCAGCAATTGTAGGCTCCTTAGTGGGGATACTGAGAGATTGCTCCTTAACAACCGAATCTTGATGAACATGAGAGCCAGGCTTTGGATTGTAGGGTTTTATTCTTGTTTCACCGGCCTTGAAACTTGCCAAACTTCCTCCTAATGAGGTCGATGGGTGAGGAGTTTTTTTGGCCACAAGGCGGTTGTAGGGTACATAGAGTGGGTAGTTCTTGATCTTGTGATCAAACGCTTTGACAACATTAGCAAGTGCTAGGTAAATTGATATACATGACCCATTGGGAATCAATTTTATCTCCCATCTGGATATCCACAAATTCTTTAAGATCCTGCGAGAGATCAATCTCAACGCATACTCACTTCTGTGATCGAGCATGGTAAAATTTATCGGCTTCCCATGGAAGACTACCCGCCAAAGTGAAGAAACAATTTGTAGCAAAAAGGGCACACATGGCGGAGGAAGACCAAGAAATTAAACCCATACAGGCACTTTAAGGCGTTATATTTAAATTCCACAAAGTCCTTGTATCGGGTGATAATACAAGCAGTGTGTTATGGACATACCAAGTGGCTTGCTTACCCAGAATATTGGGCGCATTAGCAGGGTAAAAAAATGAAAAGAAAAAAACCCTTGGTCATGTTTTGAACTCTATCCAGTAGACTCCATGCAAAGTCTAGATCATTTACCTAGTATTTGAGCATGCTTTCAGAGGGGATTCAACCCACAAAATACCCAATGAGGAAAAACTTCTCTAACCATTGACAAACAACATTAAATTCAGGAATGGGCAGAACTACATCAGGAGGAGAAAGATTACCTCATGGAAGACCTTCGAGATGAATTTCTTGGGTCGCTTCACCTGGTGCCATTTCTCACTCCACTATCTCCTACCACGGTTGAAACAACCGGGTTTGAAGATGGCGAGGACATTATATAGGGAATGCCTAGAGGGCAAGAAACCCTAGGAGAAACTATAGCAATAAATTCCCACAGGCTTCGAAAAGGCCACAATATGGCGGTTGGGAATGTGAAACCCTAGAAAATATTACTCTAGTTTTACTCCAGGAGTTGTGAGAATTTCCCTAAATCCATTCGTCAATTAAGAAAAATTACCAACCTATTTACAATCGAAGAAAATTAAGACAACAAATTTTGACAACACTACACATTTGACTATGACAACAATACTTGAACAATGACAAAACGATAACTCTATTGATGTTTTTGGAATTTTTACAATAACACTTATAACAATGACTCATAATGACATATTTACATAAAATGACAACTTGAATTTTTTACTTCAAGACAAAGGACTATTTTTATTTTATAAATATGACTCTAAATTTTAGAACTTGATAATAAAGACCTAAAAATGACTTTGAGATTTTCAAATACAACTTAAATAAGAAATGATATTGTAATGACTCCACTACAAACTTTTAGAATGACATAGACTCAACAAAATATGAAATTTGACCACTGATTATCTACTTTCAAAATTAAAAAAATGACCCACAACCAAGTCTAGACAAAAGAATTTGAAGACTTACCCTAATAATCCTAGTAATGTTGTTGACTCCAATTCTGATGTTGGTCATACCCTTGATTCTACCTACCATTGTGACAACCATAAATTTTCTCATGACACATTTCAACATCCGCCACCATGGCATGGTCTCTCTACCATCATCGGATAGATCTTCATCACTCTCGCACACTGGGGGCACCAACCCCCACCCCCATAGTCGTATGTTCTAATCGTGATTGCTATACATACTTACTCACATACACACCTATACCTTACTTTTGCTTTGCACTTCAAGTCAATCTTTCTAGCAGCACTTTCTCTTATCTACACTATGAGCACACCTTGTTACATCTATTTATGTTTATGGATTCCCTTTCCGCTCATATGCCACTCCATACACGCTTTTCTCCTCATGCTTACTTATGGATCCTTCTATTCATGATACACATACTACTTTATATATATGGTATACATCCTTTCATTCACTATACATACTCTGGATATTCTTGCTCACAATGATCACATATATTTGCTAACAACTCTGATATACATACTTGGGGGCATCATACTTCCGCCCTCCTCACAATACAACACAATGTTGTTACTAAATACTCTACCTCACCACCCGATGACACACTCTTGTTATGCGGTTCATACTTAATTCTTGAGGGTGCAATTCCTAAATGAACCTCACGTCACACACATCCACTTTGGGGCAACACGGCTCCCCTTATATGCATATATTGCATATCACAGCACACCATCACATTTACACGGTGTCTACCTATCTTACTTGTATTTACTCTTGTTAACTTATACTATTTACATGTTGCCCTTTGTTTCCTATGCTAGTTGGATACTTAGTATGGCATTATCTTTTTCTATACACACATGCACGTTCACATGGTATCACAAGACCTTTATAGATTCTTACACGATGCATGATGCTCGACATCATTCTTTACTAGTCCCACCAAGGCTCCTGGGGGCATCTACCTCTACTACTCTCCAATTACACATCACTTGGTCATATTGTTATAGTATTTACTACTTCTTAAAACTATCACTTGCTTTTTGTTACTCTATACATGCGTTGAAATGATATTTATCTTTCTAACAAATTCCCTAACGGGTGCTTCATGTGTAGCATTTGTCTTGCGGATACTATACAACCATGGTTATCTGTTACTTCTTGTTTGTTATTTTTATTGTCTTGCAGATGTTATACAACCATGGTTATCTCTTATTGTTTGATCATTGTTTGTTTATGGCCGCTTCGGCCCTAAGTGTCTTGTGGCATTGTGAGCGGTATCCCATGTATGCAACCCACTTTACGTGGTCCCTCTTGTCTTCATAGTTGTTTGATACATTGTATTCTATTTTTTGTTTGCATTCTTCTTTCCTCTTTAATCTCGTTGCATATATATTGTGTCTATCTATGCTCTTGCAGGATTCATTATCATTGTGCATGTTTGAAACATTGTTGTGAATGCATTTGCTAGACTGTGGAGAACTATTATCACCCCTTCTAGTATGCACTTTGCTTATATTTTTCACACATTGGAAAGCTATCTTCATTCCGTCCTTTTCTGGTGTATCACTACTTTAGTGTAGGCTTTGTTTTTCATGCACTCTCTCTCCCTAGTCCCTTGAAAAATAGATTAGGACAAGTTAGTTTTTTCCTTCATTAGAGTAGATTGTGGCAGGTAGTTTAGGAGCAAGAACCAGACTTTCTCTGGAGGTATATCTCAAGTAGCAAGTCCCACAACTTGGAGATAGTACCCATGTTATCCAGTCACGCTGTGAGCTCAAGCAAACACACTTCTGCAAACCAAAGGGTGTTGTGACTTGGTGATAACAACAGGAGTCTGTAAGACCCCGAACATTCCAAGATAGACAATTCATGGGAAACATTGGTCCATAGCCATATCCCCATCCTCCAAGCCATCAAGGGCATCATATTGATTGTGCAGGAAACGAGCAACATTATGCTGCAAAAAGTCATGCAGATCAACTTGTTTCCAGTTGGCATACTCAATATTGTATTCTACTTCGGTGGAATCCACGCTGCATCTTGGGCTATGGTCCCAAGAGATGCGGGAAGGACTTTGGGGCCATTTGGATGGCACAGCGCAATAGTAGTGGTACTGAGTCTTTGGATGGAAGCATAAGAACCGACCGAGCTGCTGCAAGGGTGTGCTTTAGAGTACTTTGGCAATCGAGAAACCAAGATTTCGATGTGAGTTGGTTCTTTAGCAGCATATGTAGGCTCCTTAATGGGGATACTTGAGAGATTGCTCCTTAACAACTGAATCCCGATGAACATGGGAGCTAGAGGCTTTGGATTGTAGGGCTTTATTCTTGTTTCACCGGCCTCTGGAAACTTGCCAAACTTCCTCCTAATGGGGTTTGATGGGCTCAGGATTTGTTTTGGCCACAGGGCGGTTAAAGGGTACATAGAGCGGGTAGTCCTTGATCTTGTGATCAAACGCTTGGACAACGGAAGCAAGTGTTAGGTAAATTGATATACATGACCCACTGGGAATCGATTTTATCTCCCATTTGGATATCCACAAATTCCTTGAGATCCTTGAGAGATCAATCTCAATGCATACTCACTTCTGCAGCTGAGCATGGTAAAACTTATCGGCTTTCTAGGAAGACTACCTGCCAAAGCGAAGCAACAATTTGTAGCAGAAAGGGCACGCATGGCAGAGGAAGACCAAGAAATTCAATCCATACAGGCACTTTAAGGGTGTTATATTAAAATACCACAATGTCCTTGTGTCAGGATGATAATACAAGTAGCATGTTGCGGACATACCAAGTGGCTTGCTTAACAAGAATATTGGGCACATTAGCAGGGTCAAAAATGAAAAAAGAAAAAAACCCTTGGTCATGTTTTGAACGCTATCCAGGAAGACTCCATGCAGAGTCAAACTGTGTTAACCTAGGATTTGAGCATGCTTTCAGAGGGGATTCACCCACAAAATACCCAATGAGGTAAAACTTCTCTAACCATTGAAAAACAACATTAAATTCAGGAATGGGTAGAACTACATCAGGAGGAGAAAGATTACCTCGTGGAAGACCTTCGAGATGAATTTCTTGGGTCGCTTCACTGGCGGTGCCATTTCTCGCTCCACTATCTCCTGTCATGGTTGAAACAATCGGGTTTGAAGATGGCGAGGAAATTATATAAGGAATGCCCAGAGAGAAAGAAACCTTAGGAGAAACTATAGCAATAAATTCCTATGCAAAGCTTTGAAAAGGCCATGGTATGGTAGTTGGGAATGTGAAACCCTAGAAAATCTAACTCTAGTTTTACGCCGAGTTGTAGAGCATTTTTCCCAAATCTGTTCATTGATTCTCGACAAACTACCAACATATTTACAATCAAAGAAAATTAAGATAACAAATTTTGACAACACTACACATTTGATCGTGATGACTATACTTGAACAACGTGAAATGATAACTCTATTGAAATTTCTCTCGCTCCACTTTGTCTCTGTCATGGTTGAAACAATCGGGTTTGAAGATGGCGAGGAAATTATATAAGGAATGCCCAGAGGGCAAGAAACCCTAGGAGAAACTATAGCAATAAATTCCCATGAGCCCGAAAAGGCCGCGGTATGGCGGTTGGGAATGTGAAACCCTAGAAAATCTGACTCTAGTTTTACGCCAGAGTTGTAGAGCATTTTCCCCAAATCTGTTCGTTGATTCTGACAAAGTCCCAGCGTATTTACAATCGAAAAAAATTAAGACAACAAATTTTGACAACACTACACATTTGACTATGACGACTATACTTGACAAGTCACAAGTCACGCTATCCAAGCTCAATATATACGAAACAAGTCACGCTATCCAAGCTCAATATATACAGCAAACGAGACAACTTTTCTTTGATCAATGCACCTATGATCATGGCTGAACAATTCGATTGGAAACTTCCAATAGAGAAGATCTACCTGGCATATGGATGTTGATGCTTGCAAAATTGATAACTACCAAATCGAGCTACCTCTTTGTATCAGGCTACGAAGGCACTGCACGTCTATCACGCTACATTTTGCATTCAAATATCTGTGCTTTGAATATGTGATCAGATCAGCACTGAACTCTGATAATTCTGGCTCGAGTTTCAAGCCAAGTTTTGAAGGCGTCTTTGGATGACACCTGGAGAGACCAAGGGCCTAGTAGACCTCGGCAGGGTTTAGGAGTCGGTGGTGTCGTTATGTTGATTTCCCTTATGCTCTTTGAATTTCCAATGAAACACGAGTGAAGAAATAGATTCTCCCCAAGAATTTATGCGTAGAAGGTGTAGTCGCTGGTGTCTAGTACACCCAAATGCGTTGAACTGTGATCAAGACAAATGCCATTTTTTTGAATTCAAATACAAATCTATAGTTGTGTCACCAAGGAAATTCAATGGCAGAATTGACTGCAAATACAACAAACTATTGAGTTGTCTATGACCTTAAATGGATTTTGATGAACTTTGGCATACTGCTCCTAAGCCTTTAATTTTCCCCCAAACATATTGTAATATTATTTGCTTACATATGATCTACCTCATTGATTTCTGGCTATATTCCTTTGTATATTTCTGTGAAGAAACACCGGCTTCGAGGAGATCAAATAAAATATCTCAAAAATATTTTTTATCACATTTACATATTGTGGAGACCGATCAAGTGGTTCACACATTCTTGGTGGAGACAGTGGTGTTGTTGAGCATTTAATTCGAAATAAAAGAGGGAAACAGTATCTGTCCTCCTCATCTTGACGCGCGTAATAGATAAGCCACAATTAAATGCTCAACCACCCTTTACCAGCGCTTGTTTTGGACGCGTTCCAAACTGGTTTGCTCAACCACCATTTACCAGACTATTCCATGGCGCGTTTTGGAGTCGTTTCAGACTGTTTTGCTCAACCGCCATTTACCATACTGTTCCATGGCGCATTTTGGAGTCGTTCCACAAGCTTTGCTCGTGACGCGCACACACATGCTCCTCCTCCGGACGCTTACACACTATCTCCTCCTTTGGACGCGTTACACATTGTCTCCCTTGGACGCATTACACACTGTCTCCTTGGACGCATTACACACTTTGCCTCCTTTGCCTAATGATGGTTATTATCTGGTTGACACGTTACACACTCTCGCCTCCCTTGCTCGATGCATTACACACTGCTTCTCGGACGCCAGTTGCTTTGCTCACGGTCCTTCAAATGGTGGTTGTTTGTGAGTGGGCTTACAGCCTGTGCGAGGTTTGCGTGAAGGGTGGCTTCTCAGTGCCTTGCTCGAGGTGTTCAAGCACAAGGGATTCATATTGCCCACAACATTATACAGTGAACAATACGACCTTACAGGTACGCATTTTTTTCTTTCATTTTCTCTGTAGTTTTGACTGCATTTTGTTAGCCATTTTTTTCTTTCATTTTCTCTGAAGCTCTGACTGCATTTTGTTAGCCATTTTTTTCTTTCATTTTCTCTAAGCTTTGACGCATTTTTTTCCAGATTTTTAGCTCGACGTATTTTTTTTTCAGCATACCGGGATGTTTATGCACATCCAGACCAAGTGCTTGGACCCGAGAGCTGAATCTCAGACCCTTTTCAGACAGGTTTTGAGCCAAATTTTCTAAGCCTTTCTACATGTGCCATTTTTTTATCTATTTGATCCTTATGCTTTTTCATTCTCTGTGTTCAAACAAATTCAGTTTTTTAATAAATGGCTAAACATGCATGTGCAGATTGCATGGAAAACTTTGGAACGGCAGTTTTATGCGTCGAGATCGGTTGAAGCAGGGTGGAAACAGTGTGTATTCACACTACTAATACTCAAGGAAAATGTTACCTACAATTCTATGTTTTTAAGCCATATAGAGGTGAGGTTTCTACCTCACCAAGATTCAAATAAATCCTTGTCTTTCAGTTTTTATTTAACGGTGTTCATTTTAAGTTGCAACAATTTAACGTAAACCTTTAACAAATTCTGAGCTGATTTGGTTTCCACATCTGAAACAACGATTACATTTCGAGCAAAATGTATTAATATAAAATGCATGTCTTTATATTTCTTACATTTGGAGCAAAACATATAAACTTATACTGTATGTGTCCATATTCATTACATTCGGAGAAAAACATATAAACTTATACTGTATGTGTCCATATTCATTACATTCGGAGCAAAATATACCAACTATAAACTATAAACTACATACCAACTATAAACTATTACTATAAGTTTGTTAGTCAATTTCCATGTCACACCTTCAAAAAGGCCCTGAGTTTGGACTATCAGGAACGATTGTATCATTGACAGATGTTGTTGGAGTCATTAAGAGGTTCACTGGATGAACCCATGGTGGAATAGGAAAACCAGATATGGTATGAAAGGTTGTATGTGAAGTAGGAGGTTGTGGGATAATGGGGTGTGTAGTTGGAGTTGAAGTTATTTGCATTCTGTTGGTGTCAAGGAAGTAAGGGTGGTAATCTGGGATAGGAACTTTCAACATATCTTGTAACATGGAGTTCTGTATGGGCATGGAATGATGCATGGGAAACAAAACCTGCGGATTGTTGAACTTGTTATCTCTTTCTTGTTTCTCTTTCTCCCTTTGATGCCGAGTGGCTTCCTTCTGTTGTAATTCCAATTCCTTTTTTTGGCGAGCTACTTCCCGTTGTTTCTCGCGCTCCTGTCTTTCAACAAACTTTTGTAGATCCCTTTCTTGCCTCTCTTTAATGCGTTGCAATCTCTCTTCCTTTTTTTGCTCCTTTGCTGCCAACCTTTCTTGCTTTTTTGCCTCAATATGCTCCTTTTTACGTTGTTTCCCTTCACATATTTCTTGTTTTTTTTGTTGTGTATCTTTTAACATCTGAACATAAGCATCAGATGTTAACAATTGTGAAGCACGACTTATCCGGAGTGCAGCATCACTCTTACCTTTGGAAGGATCCCGTACAAATTGTGTCGGTAACCTTAAAAATTTACCCAATTTCTTCTCATTTGCAGCAACACCATCATTTGATATACCACTTTCAACATCATGGCCAGTTGTCTCTTCCTCGTTTTTATCTTTATCAATGACCTCAATTTCCTCTGTGTCAGCATAATAATGAGTAAAGTTTGCTGGTTCAAAGTCTGCTGGCTCAAGGTTGGTTGGCATCGAAGGTAAAGATATACTTTCATCCTCAATGTTTCCAATCTGATCAAGTCCCAACTCTGCAATATGCTCTTGCAGCCAAGTAGGTTGTTCTGGTGCACTTGGCAATGAGAGATCATCCTCTCCAAATCCCTGGGCCTCAGTGTTGCAGCTGGATGTGCCTTGGTCACGAGTATTCACAATGTGGTTCACTTCATAATCTTTGGTCTGCATTATACTTTGTCTTTCTCCCTGTACACTTGGTTCCTCCGTCTCTGTATTAGCAACAACCATTGTTTCAATGGTTGGATGGAATTCTTTTGTTGTTGACAGATTCTCAACTGATTCCATTAAGTAATTTTCTCCTATTTTGTCACCAACTGGTGGAGCTACATCTCTTGACAAACTTAGGATGTTTTCAGCAGCATCAACATCTATTATGTTTTCAGTACCATCAACATTCATAATGTTTTCAGTAGTATCATCATCTGTGACATTTTCAGCATCATCTTCGTTGGCATCTTCTTCAATGATATATAGTTTACTACATTCCATGTCATTCTGTAATGCATTTGGATCAAGTGGCCATATACCTGTGCGTCTAAAACCAGCACGAATATTTGCAGGTGTCAAGGCCTTTGCGAGAGCTCTACTACCTATTTCTGCCAAGTCTGAACGTTTGACTTCTTGGTACTTATTATTACACATCCACTGCATCCTCTCAGATCTGAAATATGCTTTAAAAGGACCAAAGACACTAACATCCAGTGGTTGCAACCTGTGTGTAGTATGTGCTGGCAATGTCAATAAATCAATCCCCAATCGCCTGGCCTCTTCTATAGTTGACAATGCCACATGGCTTCCATGACCATCAAATATAAGTAAATGCCTATTTTCAGGGCACACCCCTCCAGGTACAGACTTACTGAAATGATACAACCAGCTTATAAAGAGCTCTCTAGTCATCCAAGCACTTGGATGAGCAGCCATGCAAGCACCTGGTTCACATCCCTTGATGTAATTTTGTGAAACTTTCTAACCTTTAAATAAGTAAAAGTTAGGGATACATTTCCTCAAAGATTTACACAACATAGAATTGTCATCCATTCTCTCGCTACGAGGAATGATTTTGGGAACATTCCTGCAACCCTTGGTGGCAAGCACCCTCATGCCACAATTTCTCCTTGCTTGGATTCCTGTCTCATCACAATTCCATATTTTTCCTGCACCATAGGAATTGATATAAATGTTAGCTAGTTTTTCATAAAACTTGCTAACCACCTCTGGACGTAAACCTATTGCACGATCTCTTTCTAGACCTTCAGCAGTCCGAAGGACTATGTCTAGGTGTCTTTTTCTAAATCCTTCACACCAAGATTTTCCAGGTAATCCTTCTCGAAATGGAGTCTCTCTAGTTTCACAAATTTGTGCAACACATGCCCTCAGTTGCATAAATCCCACTCCATGCCCTAAATCTGCCATTTGCTTACACCATTCAACTATCTCTTTCTCCTCTCCTTCACTCAAAACAGGTGCAGGGCCCTTCCTTTTTGTATGGGTCAGACCATTCAGCCAATAATGAACAGATGTAGGAGGTAAATTATATTTCAGTGCAGCAGCTCTAATAGAATAATTGTTGAATTCAATATCATCTATGGCCTTTAACATATCTTCTTTTGACCAACTAGACAAAATTCTAACCTTCTTGGTCGAAGTGTTGCCTCTAACAACCACAGTCTCCTGTAGTTCATGCCTATTTAGTTCACATCCAGCAGGTTCTGGCTGATGATCATCATTTGTGTTTGTATCTCCTTGATTTGTTGTTGCACCATCCTCTTCACTTATTATTGTAGCATCCTGTTCATCTGTTTCATGGTTAGATGTTTCAATTTCAAATTGTACACCTCGTTTTTTGGGCATACGTTGTGCTCGATGTAAACTCCTCTTTCTCTTCATCTTCTCTAAACGCTGCAGTATGAAACAATATAAAATTAGTAAAATATGTATTAATATATCAATAAGATCATCTACAATGGGAAAATTTTAGCAAGCTTATGATACATGACAGTATGAATTATGAACTTGTAGGTGAACTTGTGATTACCCCATTGGGCGCCATTAACGATGATCGAATACATGTTTTATTAATTTCATATTATTTGATAAAGACAGAATTTATAAGCTGGGTTGTTGATTACATAGGGGAGAAGAGCCAGTATGTGAACACTGCCCAATAATTGAACACTATTTTTCATTTAAAATATCCAATACCTGATGGAATAAAAACCCAAATTTTGATTATTGAAGTTCAAAAATTGTTTTTTATAAACCATATGTGAATAGGGTCAACATCTCGAGCAAGGCACTGAGAAAGACCCCTTCACGCAAACCTCGCACAGGCTGTAAGCCCACTCACAAACAACCAACATTTGCATTACAACTCGGCATGAGGAAATGCAACGCGTCCAAAGGAAACAATGTGTAACGCGTCCAAAGGAAACAGTATGGAACGCGTCCAAAACAAGCCATGGTAAATGGTGGTTGAGCATTTATTTGTGTCTTATCTATCATCAAAATCCATGAGGACAGATTGCATTTCCCTCTTTTATTTCGAATTTAATGCTCAACACTTGACCTGTTCATAATTTATTAAAATATGATACGAAATTAAAGGCTTAGGATAAAAAAATGCTTATTTATAACTAGCTGTCAAATTGGCGCTCCTACGTGGCAAGGAATTGGCTCCATGGACCTGCGAACTTAGGGTGTTCGCATACTGGCCCTATATAAACTTCAATAATCAAAATTTTGGTTTTTATTCCATCAAGTATTGGATATTTTAAATGCAGAATAGTGTTCAAGTGAAATATCATGTCACGGATGACATGATATTTCAGTGCAGCAGCTCTAATTGAATAATGCGAGTAACTCAATATCATCTATGGCCTTTAACATATCTTCTTTTGACCAACTAGACAAAATTCTAACCTTCTTGGTCGAAGTGTTGCCTCTAACAACCACAGTCTCCTGTAGTTCATGCCTATTTAGTTCACATCCAAAGAGTTCTCGCCGATGATCACCGCCAGTGTTTGATCTCCTTGATTTGTTGTTGCACCATCCTCTTCGCTTATTATTGTAGCATCATGTTCATCTGTTTCATGGTTAGATGGTTCAATTTCAAATTGTACACCTCGTTTTTTGGGCATACGTTGTGCTCGATGTAAACTCCTCTTTCTCTTCATCTTCTCTAAATGCTGCAGTATGAAACAATATAAAATTAGTAAAATATGTATTAATATATCAATAAGATCATCTATAAACACTTCTAAAGATGAGGTGTTATCAAATAACACTACATTCATCAGCTTGTTTGTAATTGATCAATATTAATTAGAATGTTTCACTCGAACATGCAGTCGCCCCTTTCGACATTGTAATTCATATCGATCAATTGACGCAGGTCTTGTTAATGTAATGTTTTGTGACATCAAATCATCTTCAGAATTGAATGCATGTAAGAATCCTAATTGTAATAGCTTGACTACATATGTATTATGGTATGGCGGCAAAAATAACCCATTTTGAGGGTCTTGGTATGGACCACTTTATCTCCACCAAGATGTGTGTTTTTTGAGATATTTTTCAAAAGATCAATATGGAAGCAACTAAAATTAATATATGATTCTTCAATTAAAGATATAGGATTAAAAATGTTTATTTATAAGACCTAGTGGCAATGGTGGCAACATCACTCCTACGTAAGCTAGATTTGGTTCACTTAACATTTACGGGAACTTAGGGTGTTCAAATAACTTCTCCCCTAAACTCTTCTAAATAAATGGCGGTGTTCAGAAAAACATAAATTTTAATACAAGCTTAAAACGTGCTTGATGTTGGTAAATCGTGATAAATTGGTTGAACGCGGGAAAGCAATTTGGAGGGAGCTACATGCGTCAAAAGGGTCAAAAGCGCTAGTAAATGGTGGTTGAGCATTTCATTGTGGCTTATCTATTCATCGCCAAGATGAGGAGGAAGAATCGATTTTCCCTCTTTCAAATTCAAATTAAATGCTCAACACAATTGTTCCGTAGGCGAATCAGCTTGAACCACTTGGGTCTCTAACGCTAAATGTGGCAAGTTTTTCAAGGCGATTTATTTTAAATGAATCATAGTGAAAGCAAATATCAACAATATGGTGATCCTTCGTGGCAAGGAATTGGCTCATGGGCTACGCGGAATTAGGGTGTTCGCATTTATGGCCCTTTGCCCTATAAATAAACATTTTTATTTCTATATCTTTAATTTGGGAGTAGTGCCATTATGTCAACACCCTAAGTTCATGGGTCCATCGGGCCAATTCCTCGTCATGTAGGTTTATCAATTTTACAGCTAGCTATAAATAAACATTTCTTTATCTTATCCTTTATTTAAACTATCGTTGTTCATACTTATCTCTTTAAATATTGGGCATGCGATGATTGAAGTTCAATAGAATTTCGATTTTATTTCAAAAATGGTACATATTTTATATGGCAACGCATTAGTAGAGGCCCAAGAAATATATAAAGAAACATGTGTTGGACATATGTTTGAGTTGTTCATCATTCGCATGAAGCCAAAACTGAGGAAATGTTTGCATTGTTTTGGACTTTTGTTTAGCATGTGTAATTTCAAAGGTGAAGATGTTTTGGCTCACGCATTTAGATGAAATCTCTCTTTAATACTACAATTTATATTCACTCATTTATCCTTGTGTTATCTTGATAATGGTTTTTCCGTTTTTCAATTTTATAGGATGCGAGATGTTGTTTGTGAGAAAATTTGAAGCTTTCAATTTTAATTTCAAGGTTTGAGGACGCTGCATATTAAAATATGATATTAAAGTAAAGGCTTAGGATAAGATAGACTTATTTTTAGAAAAACAGGCCTATCCCCCTCACTCTCTCATACATGTCCAAAATTCATGGGTAATAAGGGAATATTGTTCAATTAATAGTTCTCAATAATAAAGGAAAATACTTTAAATTTTCAAAAATTTTTTTTCCATCATCTCCATCATCATTGATTGCTCAGTTTAAATTTAGGCAAGTTTGCTATAGAAATTCTAAGTGATTTTCTCCATCTCGCATCAAGATGACATGATATTTCAAAGAATGCACCCTAATTTAATAATGCGGAAACCATGATATCAGCATGGTATCTTTAACATATTTTTCTTAGGCAACTAGACAAAATTCTAACCTTCCCCTCTCTAGTTCAAAATGAGGTCCTATTAATGGCTCGCTTAAAATATGCACGTATCTTAGGCTTAGGATGCAAAATGTATTTACAACTAGTTAAAATAAAGCACCAATCTCATGGATTGGTATGGCTGATCATACAACCATTTTGACCCCATATCAAAACAGGGATGTTTCATCATGGGACAAATGGGGACAAAATGGTTTGTTGTTGTCAAATCCTCTATCTCATTTAAAACTCAATTTTATGGCTAGATGGTTCAATTTCAAAGTGGATCTTTCCTGATGGAGGAACAACATACGTTGTAAGCGGAGATGTAAACTCCTCCCTCTTCATCTTCTGGAAATGTTATGCTTGAAACAATCCAAATTAGGAAAATGTCGTATTAATATCTTAAATCATCCTGGGAGGTCCCATCTAAAAATCGAAGGGATTTACTTACAAAGTTCTTAAGGAGGAGAAATCTCTCCCAACGCTTGGCTCATTCATTTCACAAATTTTGGCCTAAGCTTTCTGTTCATGGTGGATAGCCCGAAGATGGAGAGAAAAAGCAAGGTAAGATTGAGCTTTATCCTTGTGCTAATCGCTTACTTCAAATGACATTGTAATTCATTCAAACCCAATCGAAGATAGGGATTTAATGTTTAGTTTTGTGACATTGGGTTTCATCTTCTTTTCAAGGGAATATGGGCTTATGTCCAAACCATGGTATCCATCTTTCGACCATTAAAGGAAAAAATCTTTTGATACCTACCCGATTTGGGTTCGTATATGGACCAGACTCCGATCTCCACCATTTTGTTGATATTTTTTAGATATTCATTACTTGTCTCATTCATATAGGGGATAGCAAAGAGCTCATGTTAAGATATGATAAGACCTTAAACAATTCAAAGATACTACTATGGAATTAAAATATCTTCGATATTTTTCCTCCAAATGTAATTACAAGTATATTGTCAATCATTTATACCTATTGGAGCCGAATACGTCACTCCTAGTGGCAAGGATTTGGTTCACTTGCCGAGAACTTAGGGTGTTCGCATACCGCCCTTCTCCCTAAACTCTTCTAAATAAATAGTGTTGAAGCTCAAATCCAAAGGTAAAACCAAAACATTTTTCTTTCCTATATCTTTAATTTTACAAAGACTTATGTCAACACCCTAAGGAAATTCACGTGCCCCCGGGCCAACTCACCCATCATGTAGGTGATTATCAATTTTACAGAAGCTCAAATAAACTTTCTTTATCTTATCTCTCAAACTTGTTAAAGAATTCCGACTCTTTATCTTATCTCTTTAGTCCCCATTGGGCATGTGTATCATAGAGTTACAAATTTTAGTTTTGTGGGAAATCGAGAATGGACATCTGGTGGATCGGAAAAAGAGGGTAATGCCATCTAAATCCCCAATTTCGGAAAATATGTTTGATTCTTGTCTTTTAATTTTCTACAAGCCTTATTGGCAATGCCATTAACTCTAAATATGTTTGAGTTGTGTTTTTGGACTTTTTTTTTCTTTTTTCTAAAGGTTTCCATGTTTTGGCTCACGTTTTAGATGATTTCTCTGGGCCTACACCGTTACATTTATATTCACTACCATTTTTCCTCGTGGATATTGATAATGGTTTGAATTTCATTTTTGTTTTATAGGATGCGTGTTGGATGTTGTTTGATGAGAAAATTCTTATTCTCTATATTTTGTTCTTCATGGGTTGTTCCTTTTGGACGATACCAATTGATATGTCCAGCACATTCTTGATATATCTGTAGATGACTTATTTTTAGAAAAGGCCTATCCCCCTCACTATGTCCAGATGGGTAATAAGGGAAGACATTGTGAAATTAATAGTTCTCTTGTCAAATAAGTAAGGAAAATACTTCAACTGATAACAAGAGACTTCAGCCATATGATCGCAGGTCCATGGAGCCAATTCCTTGCCATGTAGGATCACCAATTTGACAGCTAGTTATAATTAAACAATTTTTTATCCTAAGCCTTTAATTTCGAATCATATTGTAATATTATTTGCTTACATATGATCGATCAAATAAAATATCTCAAAATAAACACATTTACATTCTGAAGTTACTAATTCTATTGTGAAGTTAATATTATTTGCTTTTAAGGTACTTTAAGGGAGAAAACATAAAGCCATTATCTAATAGATGTTCACATAATTAATTAGCAGGATGCTATGATCAAGAATCACTCAATTCCAATCTTAATATTTTTTTAATGTGCTCTGCAAAATGGGCCAATTTTTGATAAATTAAATAGAAATCAGTCCATAAACTTGCAGTTCTGCTCAGCAATCTGTTATGTCTAATTCTAACTTAATTGAACAGATCTTTGGTCAAACAAAAAGTAGATCACAACATGCTTTCAGCAGAAGTGCAAGGTATACGTTAGCTTATATCAGAGAAAACAGCCAGTTGAGGTTATATATGAATACATTCCAGTGGAAAAAGGCCTTAAGTAATAAATTTGACTATTTTTTACATATTTAAGTGTCCTCTTGAAGTTGTTTGATAGCTACTTTATGAGATTTCTGTCACACCTCTAGGGATTTGGGAGACATTCTCAGCATTCATCTGGATAACAAGAAACTCATGCTCTGGAAATTATAAGCAGTAGGTATGAAAACTAACCTGCAATTTTTGCTTTGCTGGACCTTTCCTTTCAAAACTTGATAGAAGTAATCTCTTCTTATAAAATCCACTGTAATCAGGCACCCTACAGAAGTAAATCAGCAGTAAACAAGACTAGGAAAGTGAATATATAATACCAACATAGGGGAGAGAGTATCCAATCAAAATGTAAGACATGGATCAAGGTGTAGGGTCTTTTTAATCAAAGGTTGAAATTGATTTTGAGATGATCTTGTGGCTGAAATTATTTGATTTGATATTCATATTTATTTTTTACCTTCAAGTGTACAATTTTATTGGTGTTTTTAATGGATGAATTTGAATCTTGAGAAGAAGGTTCCCTCTTTTTTTGCAGGTATGTATTAAAGTCTGGATATGAAAGATCTGGTGATTGAACAACCCAACTTGGAATATGGAAAGAGATGAATTGGAAAGAGAAATATTCAACCCATTAAATAGATATGATGGGTTTGTCAACTGATATGTTGTATTTATACTTTGAACAAATGAGTCTTTTATTGTAGAAAATGAAAGTACCAATCAATATTTATTGTGTACTAAGTAATACTGAGATGTTGACCCTATTCACATATGGTTTATAAAAAACAATTTTTTGAACTTCAATAATCAAAATTTTGGTTTTTATTCCATCAAGTATTGGATATTTTAAATGCAAAATAGTGCTTCTTGGACATGGAATAGTAGGAGAATCAGGTGACTGGCATCTGTGCATGAGGAGACAATGTTTTGAGAAAAATTTCATGTGCGAGGATGCATGTGTTCATTCAGAATCCATCTCGTGTTTTGAGAGGTATAAGTTAATCACTGTGAAACAAGCTAAATCTTAAATAAAAAATCCATGTTTGCTCTGTTTCGTTTGCAAACGTCAATGAAGCCCGGTGTTTATTTTTGTTATTAATGAAAGTTAAAAACTTTTTACGAATGAAAAACTGAAACTGCAGCAAAATGGATGGTCAATTGAGGGCTTTATAGTGTTAAAAAGATTTATATTTCTTCCTAAAATAATATAACAGCTCTTTGAAGGAGCAAATTTTATAATTATTGGTAAGGGCTTAAGTCCTCAATTTCTGGCCGACTTTTCATGGTTTAATGTTTATCCACTTGTAAAGTGCTAAAATTGTTGGATTTTTCCAGTCGTTTAGACGTTTTAGTCATTTTAGATGTCAAAATACAGCTATTTTAAAAATATGACCGTCATGATTGACAAGGAAATATATAATATAAATGTTGAAATGAGATGTATATTCAAAATTTGTGATTATATATATTACATAGTTAATAAATTAAATATTAAATAGACACTATACATTATAAATTTGTGAGATTCATGACAAATATAACATAAATGAAAATGAAAACTTTGGAATGTAAATAAAATAAAAATAATAGAATTATCTTAATATCTTATTAATGAAATATAAATATATGCATATCTCATTGATAAAATAGAAACATCCATTAATTTTGATTTTTAATGATTTCTTTTTTATTTTTATTTGATTTCTTGTTTAGTTGTATTTTATTGATTTTGATTTGTAATTAGTTTTTATTTTTTATTTGTTTGATTTCTTACAAATAAAGATTGGATAATAAACTAGATGTATTGGATTTGAGATTTTGCAAGAAAGGTGAAATTAGAAGATTGACCTTACAAGCTTGAAAGTTGGTGGAAATGGAACTCATTTTCTACATAATTGCAAGTTTGTATTGAGTGATTCATTTCTATCATTTTCTTCAAATTTAGTTTTAATATTCTCATAAACTTTAATGATGTTTATGGATCTTCAAATTGATTAGTGCAACATTAATTTTTAGGGGAAGAAAATGAATATGTGAAAAATTATGAAATTGATTAGTCCAATCTATTATCCATAATTAAATAAAAGTCACATAACTATGAGAGAATATTACAAAGAACACCAACATCCATATAAAATTTAACTCAATTTATGTATTTTGTAATAGTTATTATAAAAACAAATTTGATGTGCATATTAAATTTTAAATGTCAAATGACATATGTAGACACCTTAAGTATGCTTACACTTAGCATTTCCTCCCATTCAATCAATTGACGACATTTAGTTAATTCCCCATTCTTCGCTCCATTCTTAGATGCCCACAGTACTGCACGACACCTTCTTGGTCGCATTCCTCCTATAATCATCTAATTTGGCTAATATCTCCTTTATTAGTTAAACATTCTTCCTTTCGACCATTTAGAACCTCCCTAGTTCTCTCTAGACCACTTCTATTGGCTTCGTAGGCTATCTATCAATCACAATTGGTTATCCAGACCCCTCCCAACTCTCAATGAGTCTCTAATCACTTGCTAATCAAATTTTAACTAGCCTAAACCCTAGTTAACTAGCCTAAACCAAGCTTAACTAAGCCTAAAGCATGTTTATCCTAATCTAATCCTAAAGTGCTTTTTAGACTTTAGTCCCACATGCACCCAAATTCCAAATTCTTCCAAACCAAAAACTATAAATACAAGGCTAAGCCTACCCATTCAAACACACAACTTTACATAAGCTAAAGCCAAAACAAGCCTAAGAAAGCTTAAGAGCTCATTTGCATTAGCCAAGCTAATAAGGCATTTGATCTTGGGTCATCCACCATTAAAATAGCTTCATCTTGCACCCATGTTAGGTTAGTAATGAAATAGCTAAACTTGGCCATGTAGCCATTTAGTGAGATTCATTCACCCTCATGGAGTAAACAACAAAACTGATTGCTTAAGTCTTTAGTAGGCATATTTTATTAAGCTTTCAAGAATAGAGGTTAATGCTATTTGTTAGATTTCTTGCTTATTTCAAGTTTTAAACACATGCAAATAGGATTCCTTGCTCATTTCTTATCATATGGTCCATTGAGGGTCTTTTGCACAAAGCTTTGGGGTCTTGCCCCATATCCATAGCTCTTTGCAAAACCTTTCATTGAACACATTTGGCACGCCCGGTGGGACACTTATGTCCATCCTCCATTAATGGTAGTGACCTCTAGGGGGTTTAGGTGTCGGTGGTGTCATTATGTTGATATCCTTTATGTTCTTTGAATTTCCAATGAAACACGAGTGAAGAAATAGATGTTCCCCAAGAATTTATGCATAGAAGGTGTAGTTGTTGGTGTCTAAAAGTACACCTAAATGCGTTGAACTCGTGATCAAGACAAATGCCATTTTTTTGAATTCAAATACAAATTTGTAGTTGTGTCACTAAGGAAATTCAATGGCAGAATTGACTGCAAATACAACAAACTATTCAGTTGTCTACGACCTTAAATGGGTTTTGATGAACTTTGGGAAGACTACAATTAGCATTGGAGAAGACCTGTAGTTAGCATCGTTAACAAATAATTTAATCCAAATATGGGAGGAATGTGTAGACAACTGAAGGAACGATCTGATCTATAGGAGATGTTGATTATTTGACCTGAAGGAAATTTTATCAAGATATGAATCTCATTGTCACTGGCTTTGATACCAAATGAAAATTTGGTTCAGGTTGCAGAGCAAAATACACACCATTTTATTTCATTTCAACATAATTACATATTTATAGGAAAGCATCTCCTATAAACTAGGAACTAACCTATTATCACTCAAGACTAGTATACGTGTGTGGTTATAACAACCAACATTCACATAAAACAATATACTAAACAAATTACATGGGTTGTTATTACTAACAACTCACCCACACAATGACTTTTACTAATTATTCATGTAATTAACCTACTAACAATGTTAGCACTAACATTATTTTTCCTAACTGAGTCGGTAGTCTCATGAGCATGCAAATGTTCTTTATTAACAAACGGGTTACACAACTAATTTCAAAATGATATTTAAGTCAAGTTAAGTGAAATTATTTTAAGGTGAATGTAAATGATTCTAGTGGATCCTATGTTTTAGTTACCTACACATGAGAAAATTGAGTGTGAATCCTTTAACCCCTTTCCACCTCTTAGATAAATGTGTCCCTTAGCATGTAGTAGTGGGTTACCATGTGTTTCTCATATGGTGTAATTTTCCCCATCCATGAATGCTTTTGAAGTTAATAGATCGTGGAGCCTCTCTTAAGGGTATTGGTGAAAGAAACGTTGATGCATATTTACTAAATGATTTAAATAGTTCCTTGGAAGAAATTTGAGAAGCATATAGTTGTTGGGTTGTCATGTATTAGGCATTTAATACTTGAGTGTTTAAGAGCGATGAAATGAGTTGTTTTGTGCAAGGTCATCACTCCTTGTAGTCATGAATCCCTAAGTGTAAATTATGTATCATTTGAATTACAATTGTTCTAAAACAATGCCAATAGTGAGACCAAAGTGCGATGTAAGTGTAAAGAGTATAAGAGTAAACAAGATTTTGGGTTAGGAATAATGTCATAATCCTTATAACTCAATAAGACCATTATAACTATGAATTGGTCTTGTGAATAAGACATTTTCATGTTGTTAAATATATATATATATATATATATATATATATATATATTTCTTAATGTGAAAATGTTGAATGGACTCAAACAAGTTATTAAACTATAACAACTATAATAGGAAAAATAAAGGTATCACGAGGAAATGATGTTTATGGGAGGAGGTATCTTGAATCTAAATCTCCCTTAAATCCTAAGATTTATTCCTTGACTTTAGGTTAGTTTCCCTTGTGTAACAAGGGTAAAATTTAAACATCGAATAAATGTTTTAGAAGTAGAACCTTAAAATAAGAATGAGAGAATTAAGAATTTTGTATGCATTTTGAAATATGAAAAATAATTATTTAATTTATGGAGATTATTGTAAGGGATAAAGAGCCAAATTAAGTTTTTGTATTGTAATTTGAATGTTAAATGAATTTAAGAATATGTAGGTGGAAAAGGAGAATTTATTCTTGCATGAAAAATGCTCTTGGAATTTTAATCAGAATATGTAACCATGGTAATGTTGTGTTGTGGATTTTCCAATCCTTGGGTCCCTTTTTGGTTAGGTCATTGCTTGTATTCGTTCATTTGGGAAAGTGTGGCATCAACATGTATATAGTGTTATCATGTTGTCTATGTGGGTCGATGTTTTGTGTAAGTGTCTTATGTGATGTTAAGCTTATCTATTGGAGCCCATGTGGTGTTGTGTAGTGAGCATTTAAAATCAAACAAAAAATTATTCGGATAATTTTATTGTTGTATTTTGTGTGTCAAATTTGTGGTCGTTACATGTATACCATAAAATTTCACTACTAGTATCCTAATACGGTGTTTGCATCATTTGTCACATACACACAAAAATGATATCTGTGTATACCACATAATTTCAATGCTAGTATCATATTAGGGTGTTGCCGTCGTTTGTCAAACACGCACAAAAATGATAGCCTGTGTATAGCAAAAAATTTCACTACTATCATCATATTATGGTTTTGGTGTCGTTTGTCACATACACACAAAAGTGACAGCCTGCACGTATACTATAGAATTTCACTACTAGTATCATATTACGGTGTTGGCATCATTTGTCACATATGCACAAAATATGACACCTGTGTATACCACATAATTTCACTACTAGTATCATAATAGGGTTTTGGCGTTATGTGTTAAATACGTAAAAATGGCATTTTTTGTATACCACAACATTTCACTACTAGTATCATATTAGGCATTTGGCGTCATTTGTCACATATGCACAAAAAATGAAATAAAATTGAATGAAAAGGCCTTCCAAAAGACTAACTTATTTCAGAATGAGATCGGCCTCAAATAAAAATTTAAAGAACACAAGTGCCATAATTTTTTCTAGCTTTCCAAAAATGTAAGAAAGCTAGAAAATTGTGGCCGGGTAAGTGAATTTATGAAAACCCCAAAAGTGCAATAATTCAGTCAAAACAGGTCATAGAAGGCTGAAAATTGGATTGTAGCTTCCTTGTACAAGTCCCCAAATTTCATAAAAATATCACAGAAAATCCACAACATTTTGCAAGATACGCATGGTTATTTTTTAATTGGGGTTTATGTAATGAAATTACTTGAATATAAATGCAAATATTCCAGAATATATAATATATTATTACGCCACTTCGTTGGGGTAACCTCCTAAGTCTTACAGTAAAACACTAGCTCACACTCTTCACACTTATGAGGAGGAATTACTCACCCATATATAGGTATGATTGTGAAAGGTCATACCCCTTCATTATTATTAGTTTATACCTAATGACTAAGTAACTAATGAATATAAGTATAAATGTTATATAAGTCATATGTTAGCCCACACTTAGACATATAAATGGTATATGTTAGGGGCATAACATGCTCCTCCCCTTTAAACAAACATCATCCTCGATGTTTGGTTAGTATTGGAAAAACATTTACTCAACATTGTCTACCCATTGCACTTCCTTGTATGTCTGACATTGTTCCTTGATGATATCAACTGTGATCACCTTCATTTATAACCTCTTAAGCTGAGTCTAGGTAAGTAAATCTAGTGAGATGATGATTATATCTAGTGGTACTTTCACATTTGAAGACATATCTTTTGTTTTGATTAAAAAATATGCATTATCCATTTTCTCATGAGAAACACACAACTTTGGCCAAGAAATTTATTAAGGTGGCAAATGATTTTCGAGGAGGTAGTGGAACTTCCAATGGAATGACCTCCATAACCACTATATTGAAGGTTTTGACATCCAAAATGTGTATGTTGTATCTCAATAATCTTAAATATGGTGTGATTACATATTTCATTAGTAGGCATTTTCCCTATAAATTTTTCATTACACTAGCCCATAACAAATTGCACATGGTGTTTTTGTCATCTCAAAGTTTTGGTTGTATCTTTTGTAATTCTTCCACATGGTTTTTCTTGTCGTCTTGAATTTTTAGTTGTATCTTTTGTATTCCACATATAATCAATGGTCTTAACAAAAAAAAATCATGAATGACCACCAATATAAAACTTTGTTGTTCTATTTTTCGTACTTGAACATATATTCCTCTAACTCGTTTGAGACACAACCACTGAGAATCATGTCTAGAAATGATTTTCGACATAATTAATGTTTGAGGCATAGGGAAAAGAGAATGAATGTGCTCTTGGGCTCTTCTACGCATGAATGTGCTCTTGGGTTCTCCTTTGAATGAATGTGCTCTTGGGTTCTCCTTCAATGCTTTATCTCATCCAAGATTTTAAATAGGGAATTCTTTACTTTGAAGACTAAAATTTAATCAATCAGTTGGAAGATGATAATTTGGTTTATTTATCATGGCACTTAATATCAATGGTATAAGCCTTCATAGATCATATGTTACCTAACCCATTTCTAAGGCATGATAAATCATATTTAACACAATATTACATATGTATTTTATTTTTCATTTGAAAGAGGGATTTGAACTAATAAAACCATCAAAGTGTACCTTGTAATGTACATGTGGAAAGAAATTTCCTATTTTCTTAGTTTAAGATCTAATGTGTTCAATCTACATTTAAGAAGTTCATGTCTTCAAAATTATAGTCATGGAATAATTGGTTACTAAAAATATGCAATCTATTAATAATATTCAAATTTAAATTAGAGTTCAAAATTGAAAACAAATCTCAAAATACAATTCCAACAATTCTAAAAAATCAATTCCAATGGAACAACTAAATCCAAACCTAAACAACTGAATAATTTGGATGTGGGTCTTACTGAAGCTGATTTTATGAGCTTCATGACCTATTTATTGAAAAAAATTGACTCATTTTTTTCATTTTTTTAATTATTCGCAACAATGGTGTGTCTAATGGTATATGGAAAGATTAGATGATTAACCGTGGGATTTTAATGACGTCATATAAATTCACAATTACAAAGTGAATAAGCAACATTTACAAATCTAACTAAATGGAAAGGAAATGATATATAAGATCAGAGTTATATATATTCAATGCAAATATGGAACGATTATTTTACTCTTATTGGATTGTAACACCTAATTTCAATATAGGTTGAAACATTGCCCAACATAAATAATTCCATAAGTAACGCCTAATTGGACCCATATATTATTACCATATAACTAAGTAAGGGATATTTGGGCCACATGTTGACATGTCCATGAACCTATATAAATTATAATATCACCATGCTTGGTACATAACAAATTTCACTAGGATTGTTAAACTAAAGATCTTGTTCTCTTGGAGAAAAAAGACCCCATATAAAAGGTGGTTGTTTCTTCTAAGTTGTTTACTTCCACTACTAAGAGAAATTAAATGAGAAATATAAGTACCTCAACAAGAATGTATGCTTATATTGATTCGGTCATGAATAAAATCAAGTTATGTAAGGCTCATAATGTGACAAATGATAGTAGAATCACCCCACTAAACACATTTTGGGTAAATATTGTCCTTATAGCTCGAGATATATTTCATATGCATGGAGGAAGGGTGCTATTAATCCAATGTTATTGAGGGTTGGGATTATAGGAAAATGACAAAAATTACCATGAGACTCTTAGATATAATGTCTCATTGCACTGTTAAATATATAAATAGTTAATATTTTATTTAGTACGTGATGATTATCATGAAAAAGGAAGATGGAACGAAATTGCATTGTTTTTGGCTTCTTTGTCTTTTTCATGCGCGCAAGAAAACAAAGTGCCTCGATTGCAACGGAAATTGAGTGGTGGGTGGGCACCGGGTTGGTCAATTTGTTAAAAAAAAAAGTAATAAAATAATACATTAGAGTGATAATCTAATTAGATATAAAACTAAAATTATATGTAAAAATTTGAAACAATAATCATAGTTCAATTGATGAGGATGATAATTAATGGCACTAAAACTCCCAACAAACATAATAATAAATTTTTTATGTAACGATACTTATCATAATTATAAATTTTCAAAATAATTTACTTTAAATATTAATGTAGATTTTAATATAATTTACATGTTACCTAGTTTATAGTTGTGTAGACACATATTATTGGTATGGGGTTAGTTAAGTGCTTATGTGTGGTGTATTAAGTGTTCATTTACTCAAGCTAAGTCGTTATTGTCATGTATACCCTTGTGGCATTATCCTTCTATTTTATTTTCTTATGTTTTCAACTCTTTTTAAACTCTCCTTCATGTCCCTTATCAATCTGGCATCTGCCTCCTCATTATCCATATTTGAACTTGTACTTTTCATTTCATTTATGATATCCATGTTTTTATTTGTCTTTTGGTTTCCTCTTTCCCTTATTTATGAATTACTTTGATACTATGACCAATTTCATAAGATTCGTGCCATAATTGTACCTATGTTTTTTGTTGCATCTCTACAAAAATGATCTTCCTTTTAAAAAAATTTGAATGCAAAATTGGTTTCATATACTTTTATACCCTTTTGTATCATTTACTTCCTATAGTGTGTCATCTTATGTGTGAATATGATCCAAATTTGAATTAAATACCAATTTTTTGAATTCAGTACCTCTATTAGCACAAAAGTGCATTAGTGCTTATAGGACAAGGAATTGATCATAGAAAATAAAAAATACAAGCGTGATATTGACATTGCAACAAAAAAATAGAAATATTAAATATCCACATGTCAAAATTCTAGCTCAATCATTTATAGATTCATTCTAGCTTATACTAATTATTTCACAGTAGTAGTAGAAGGAAAGAAAACATGTCAGTATGATCTCTCATGTTGTTGCGACTGATGCCAACCCTTTCTTATTAATCCCCTTGATGCATGCACTTTCAAAAGCATCAATGTGCCAGTATCTTGTAAATATAAACCACTAAAAAAGTGATTAATACGTGTATATAGTAAGAAATGAGGTAAGAATTTAATAGATTCTAGCAATTAAGAGTGTTTTCAAATCTATGAATTAGAAACACCATTGAAATCTAGAGTAAGAACAACTAGAGTGTAATCACAAAAGCATGATATTTCTACTTACATCACACCTCTAAGTATGCCATTATATACATGATTCCTAAGTAATAAAACTATAAATTAACAACACTCATTTTACAATTATATTGCATGATCATTGCTTTTAATACAACATTGTATAATTATAGCTTAGCACACGTATTAAAAGCAACAATAACTCATTCTTTCCAAAATTTCCTTCCAGAAATTCTTGTGTATATGTCTATCTCATGTGTGCGATTGCATTAGAGGGAGAGCATCATCGAAGTACTACTCCTCCTACCACAAAACCTTTTGGTTCATCCGCACACCTATCGCAAGCGAGAAAGGCTCAACCCTTCACGAGGAAGGTAGATTGAGATAATTAACTATCAACAAGGAATAGTAAATTGAGAACCATGTGTAATATACCCAAATTCTAAAAATACAACCCATCATTAAATCACGATAACCAATACCATCAAATGATTCCTGACTAGTACATAATAAGGATAAGTGAACTGACAATGCATACAACATACATTTCTTTGCCCAAAGTTTTTCAACAATGTTAATGTAAGATAATCATATTTTTGCACAAACAAATATGATTCGTTATCCTTTCACAACACAAATATCTCATACACCACTTTTTAAATAACATTTCTCATCCAAAACATTCCATTAAAGCATCTACAATATGTTCTAATTTCATAATTATAAAGGAAAAACAACCATCTATTCATGTTTCTAAATTCTTTTAAACATAGGAAAATTGCCCTCCATAAGCATATGTATGTATGCTTGTACATTTTTCAAAATCTACTAGCAGGCATACATAAGCTTAAGAATTTCATTTCTGATTTAGTCTTTAACAATAATTAAATTATGTTCACATTGCTTTAACGTGTTTTAATAAGGTGATGAATTATGTTATCATGATTGCATCTTTTCTACGTGTCGCGTTGAAGTCTAGTTTTAACACAACGTTGTCAAGCATGTTGGCACATCACCCAAGAAAATCCTAAGTGCTCACCTGAAGCACACATAACTCTACCAGTCCCTCCTTGTTTTTGACTACCAGGATTTATTCCCTACATTCATGGCTACCCTAACATGAAAATATACCATGTGAATAATATTAACTTATGGTAACATGTACATAGACAATTGATCATCAACCAAAAATAACTTTATATTTATTATAATCATGATGCATTACAATAATCAGTAGTATAATCTGCTACAGATACTCATATGCATAATCCTAACCATATATATCATGACGAAAAAGATAATAATAATAATAATAATAATAATAATCAAACTTGTTCCTTACATAGATGCAAGCTATATATATATATATATATATATATATATATATATATATATATATATATAGGGTGGGAAATTTTCCTTCAGCACTTGACTAACTATAGTCTAAGAGTAGACCATCCTTATACATAGCCTACATACTTTTACAACTCACACCTTCCTATTTTTAGATTCCAGCATGTGGTTCTCTAAAAGCGGCCTACTTCCTTCTAGAAGATATATTTATGTATGTGCACTATAAATAGCCTTTATTTAATATTATACCATGTTATAATTAGCTATATTCTATTCTGTGGGTTCATTTTAAGACACCCCTATAAAATTGAAGGTGGAAAATACTTGCGAATATCCCCAGTAACCGGATTTCTTGAAAGGCGAATTTGATGATATTCAAAAAAAAAAATTTAGCCTGGTTTTCAAGGTTCCATCGCTGACGCGAGACAACACTAGTCCGCAACGACGCACGTCACTTGCGCGACAATAGTTAGTTAT
The DNA here is from genome assembly GCA_018340775.1 of Taxus wallichiana var. yunnanensis. NCBI lineage: Eukaryota > Viridiplantae > Streptophyta > Pinopsida > Cupressales > Taxaceae > Taxus > Taxus wallichiana. The sequence continues at coordinate 662,580,894 of CM031241.1, forward strand.
GATGCGCGACACTGGCGCGACACTAGAAGTAATGACGCATGACATTTTACGGCGATAGTCTGCCGTAGCGTCCGCAGTATATGGCGACACATTGGCGACGCGACATTGTTATGACGCATATTGGCGCGCGACATTGTAATTAAATGACGCGCGACACTGTAATTAAATGACGCGCGACACTGTAATTAAATGACGCGCGATGTTGTCCTCTATTGACGCGCGACATCGTCCTGTATTGACGCGCGACATCGCCCCTCTATTGACGCGCGACATCGTTCTCTATTGACGCGTGCGACACTGTAATTAAATGACGCGCGACACTGCGATTAAATGACGCGCGACACTACATTCAATTGGCGCGACACTACATTCAATTGTGTAGCGACACTACATTCAATTGACGCGCGACACTACATTCAATTGTATGACACTACATTGATTGATGCGCAAAGGAAATAGATGACGCGCGACAACCGAACAAGATGACGCGCGTCAATTAAAGCTAGTGACGCGCGTCAGTATAAGCAAATGACGCACGTCAATAGAGGACATTGACGCCCTATTTAGCTTATAAATAGCCATGTGCAGCTCATTTTCTCGTTTCCGTTTTCCCGTTCTCGAATTTTTGCAGGTCTAAATCTTTGACAAAGACGCTATTTCAGGAAGAAAATCCATAATGTCGACTTCACATGCTTCCCAATTGCAAGTTCAGGAAGAAAATCAGGACAATCCAACTCAATCGATTGCGAAGATCACCTACAGGAATCCCTTATGCCCTCACATCCATACGGCTTTAAAGATGTCTTCAGAATATTCAGCTATAATGGAAGCGTGTGAATTTACAGGGCTCGTTAATATGCCCCATTTCGAAACAGATCCTGATATTTTGAATTACCTTTTGTCATGCTACAATTGAGAGGGCGGTATATTTTATGTTACTACGAGCGATGGCCAAATGTTCGATTCACTATTGAACCAAATGACATACATCGGTTTACGGGCCTTCTATCGAAATTTACCAAGCTGTGACAACTGAAGGCAACACTCACGGAAGATGACAAGAAATTTCTCGAATCAACGTACGGTTTCCATTTTGATTGTAAGTATAATTCATTTTAATTCATATTTTTAATACATTTTTTACTCGATACAATTTTATAAATTTATAGTAATTTTCAACGCTTTATTTAGCATTTGCAGCCCATGTCGATAAATCCGGCGTGGTGTAGATACACAATCAATTGCACATCACTTTCTTCTGCACTCATTTCATTTTTTTCAAGCGAGAATTGTTTTGCGGGTCGCATGAAACAGATATACCAAATTGGGCCATTGCATACATTTGTGCCACTATCACAAAACGAAAATTCGATTGGTGCACATTTCTATCGAAAAAAATAAGAACTGACATAGCCAATTCAAAAGTCTCAGATAAACCTTTCATATATTCAACAAACTATCTCCTCGGCTTCTACTATGAGGCACTTTTAAATTTAAAACATAATGAAATTCCTACTAGCTCTGATGAGGCTTTGAAGAAATTATCAGTTCCATTTGAAGAACAGCAGGTATAAACTATTTAGTTTGTAATTGTATTACAATTTTCTTCATTACAGTGCACATTTATTAAATCTTAGATTTTAATGATTTGCAGAGAAGATATCTTGAAGCCATTCCCCGAAAAAAAAAGATGTCGAGAGGAAGAGGCCAACTACACGCAGAGGCTTCGGGGGACTCCCAATCTGAAATGGAAGCTCACTCCTCTCCAAACCCTCAACAGTTTGAACTCGTTAAACGCCAGAGAAGTAATCCATTCTCATATATTATTTACAAATTCCAAAGTTGCAGATTTATTTTTCAATTTATATTTTAACCAAATGAATTAACATTTAATATTGATGAATTGCAGGGATTTTGGAACCTTCTTCCCCAACTCACTCCATACATTCGCCTGCATTGATATCTTCTGAACAGCCACTGAGTACAACTCCTACAAGGCCACCAGTAGCACCGAGAAAAACAACCCCTCGACAACAAGGTACAACTTTTCTATAGTACGTTTAATTTCGTAGTTTTGACTTTTGAATTGTTCTAATATTTTTCTTTTTTTCTTGTACTTTACAGCGCATGTCATTCATGATCAAACCACGGCAGCGACACCAACTCAACCATTAATTTTTAAAATGCCAACCAGAGGAACAGTGAAAAAGACCATTGGTAAACGCATGACTTTTGCTCCGGCCCCCAGTGGGACACTAAACCTTGACTCCTCGTTTCGTATTCCAACTCTCTCACTTGGTGGCTTGCCCAGTGCAACGGGCATATCTGTTTTGAACAATATAAATTTAGATGAAGATTATTTGGGCATTGATAGCAATGACCCAACTGGTTTTTTCGATACCCGCGAGATGATTCAAGGCCAGCAGGTATACTTCAAATTTCAATTTTAATATGCTTTACAATTTTTAATTACATTCTGATTTAAATTTATTTATCTAAATCTTGATTTATTTTTTCGAAAACAGGATCAGCCCACCCAAAGACAGAAAATAGCAGTTGATCTTGGTGAAAGCCCCCACACTTCTCCAGCAAGATCGTCTGCATCAGAATCAGATAGTGAAGAGTTTCCACCTTATCCTTTGGAGAACTTACTTGGTAATGATTGTCAATCCCATGTCAGTGAGTTTATTGTTCCTCAAATCCAACAGCTAATAGAATGGGAGAGAAGGGCCAAAGTTCTTATCAATGAGATTATTAGTCGTTATGAAAATTATTGGCAACGGGACAGTTTATACGCTGCAGTCCAGAATCAACCTGCGAAGATGGATTCCTTATTTACCCAAGCAAAATGTGGGACTGTCACTTTTAACAACGACTATAAAGATGGCATTTTAGATAAGGCACTAAGCAGTTGGAAAATATTAGTGCTGAGGCCCAGGCATATTTTAACAAATGGTCAAAGGACAAGGATTTGGTATCAATCGCAAATGCCGAAAGAGATAGAGCGGTTGTAAGTACTATTACATTCAAACAATCATTTTTGTTAATTTGAAATTTTGAATTTACATTAATATTTTGAATTGACATTACTCTTTTTGTGCAGTTGAAATATGAAAATTTGAAGAGTCAGGCGAAGGTTTTGCAAGTTCACTTGGAAACAGCAAAGAACAACTTATCCGCTGCAAAAAATATGAAGCAAAATATTGTTTTGGTTAACAAACAAAACAATACACTAAAGCGGATAATTAAAGAGCATGGTCTTGACCCTGACATCTTGTTCAAAGAAAAAGCAGCTGCTGATCCAAATTTGCTGTCGCATGGAGATGCAACAAATCAAGAGGAAAGAATTTTAAAAAATCTGGACAGTGCTGCAGAAGATCTCATAAGTTCAGGGGTTATTTCTGGTGTTGGGGAAAGAACTGCAGCCAGAGTGGAAGAAGCCGTTGCGGAAGAGAGTAGAGTAGAAGTTTCTAAAGAAAAAGAGGGTTTGCAAAATTAGAAACTTTTATTATTGTATAAACTTTAAATATTGAATTTCAAAACTTCTACTATTGAGTATGTAATATGTTATTTGAATTTAATTATATGGTGATTAGATGGTGATTATCATGAATTATATGTATGTTTCTTGTTTAATTGCATTGTCATGAATTATATGTGGACGTAGATGATGAATGATGATAATGATAGATGATGATGAAAGATGAGAATTGATAATCAATGATAGATGTTGATGAAATATGATGATCAATTTAATTTCTTTAATTATCTTGAAAATTATGTCTTTGCGAAAAAATAGCAACTAAGTTTTGAAAGATATGGTTTTGTTATCATGGATATTGTTTTGTGTAGAGTAGATGGAATAACCATGTGATTAACCATGTGATTAAAAGATAGGTCAAGCTCGATACAGAACTTTGAAGTTTAATGTAAAACATATAAGGTTTTTATCATGAAGATTAGTCTGTATTGTGGATTAGAATCGGGAGTCTATAAGTTGGAATAATTTTGAGTGTATATATATTCTACCTAATGGGACGATAAATTTCTTATATATGTTTTTCCATTATATTGAATGTCATGTTTTTCTATTTCTAAAAAAAAATACATTATAATTTAGATAGAGGTTTTTAATGAATGATTTGTGAAATCAAATCAATCTATTTGAATCTCTATACTTCTAGCTACAATCTTTTTATCCTCTGAATAATCCCATTACGTGGACCCCATTTGAGATGAAGTATGCATCTATAATTCACTCAACTTAATAGTTTAATATTTAATAAATTAAATATAATTCTAAGAAATAAAGAGAGAATCATCACTGGAAAGAAATTAAACATAATTGCAAATATGATAGGGTTTAACTTACCTCTTGCAGTGAAATCATCAAGGATAACTTGCTAGATCCTTGTTTTACCTGACATTGTAGACGAGAGGGTGAGTTATCGACATTGTCGATCTGAGAAGTCGATAACATCTTTAAATATATAGACCAACAATATCTTTAAATAAATGATAACAATAGTTGAAAAAATGTAAAGTAACTAACAATAAGATGATGTTGTAGAAGATACCTATTTAAAATTGAAATCATCACAAAAATGGATTAGTAGATAGATGTGTGAGTTGCCTGACATTGTCAGTCCCGAGAAATAACAGCTTCCTCGGACGGATGTCAACCCACGTTTTCAAAAAATAATATATTGTATTTAACCAATTGTAACAAACAATAAAATTAAAGGGAAAAAGATACCTCCGTCCTCCTTAAAGTTGAAATCATCACTGCCACTAGTAATGAGCTATATCTGTGTTTCAAAAAAAACCAACACGAGAAATGGATTAAATTTTAGATGGGTGAATTGCCATGGTTAACCTTGTCAAATTTAATAAGATTTAACAACCTTTCTGTTTAGCATCCAAGAAAAAATACAGTGCCTTCTCCAGATAAATCATAGAAGTTAAATTTGTATAGGATTCTCTTCGGGACTGCTTCTTGGAGTGGTTGAATTAACTTGAACTTGTATTAGTTACAAGAATGAACTTGAAATATTTGATCCTTTAGTAGATTCCTGCTACCACCATGTTTTGTTTTCCTGTTCTGAAGATACAATGTTCAACTGAATGTTTGAAGACAATTTTCTTGAAGCTCCGCCATTTCTATGCCTTGAATTGATTAATCATGATCTTCTTGAAGTACAATCTATAAAATCAAGTGTCTCAAATATTGAAAATAAAAATTTACACATCAATCAGTGTCACTGTTTGTTTGTTTGGTCTGGGGATAAATTTTAAGGCTTCATCTCAATTGGCTGCATTGCAAACATGAAGGGAATTTCCTCTAGTGCAAAAGAATTTACTCATCACTCCGTACGCGCGTCAATGGAACGTCAATTGTTTCGATCGACGCACGACACTGGAATCTATTGACGCGCGTCACTGGCATCTATTGACGCGCGTCACTGGCATCTATTGACGCGCGTCGGCGTCGTCGCGCTGCATCCCAGCGCATCTATTGCGTCGTCATCTATTGGCGCGCGTCGCAGCATATTCCCAGCGGCGCGCGTCGTGGCTTCTATTGACGCGCCATCAGCGTCGCTTTGGCATCTATTGACGCGCGTCAGTATGTACTAATGTCGCGCGTCATCTTGGACATTTGACGCGCGTCAAGTGAGGCATTTGACGCCCGATTTAGCCTATAAATACCCTTCAACCGGTCATTTTCTCGTTTTCACCTTCCGGCTCTTGAATTTTTGCAGGTCTCAATGCTTCCCAACTGCAAGTTCAGTAACAAAAACCAAGAGAATCCAATTCAATCGATGTTCCTTATGCCCTCACATCCATACTGTTTTAAAGATGTCTTCAGTAGATAAATATTTAATGGATGCGTGTGAATTTACAGGGCTCGTTAATATGCCCCATTTCGAAACAGATCCGGATATTTTGAATTACCTTCTGTCATCCTATAGTTCAGAGGACGGCATTTTTTATGTGACTCTGAACCGCTGCCGAATTTTTCAATTCAGTATCGAAGCAAATGAAATCCATCGGTTTACAGGCCTTCCGTTCAAAAATTTACCAATTGTTACAACCAAGGCAACACTCGTCGAAGAAAATAATTTTCTCGAATCAACGTTTGGTTTCCATGTTGATTGTAAGTATAATTCGTTTTAATTCATATTTTTTATTCTGATACAATTTGCTGTTATAAATTTATAGTAATTTTCACTGTTTCGCATATATCCAGGCGTGGTGTCTAATATGTAGCATTTCTGAGTACATGTAATTTTTGCAATGCTAGTGTCTAAGATGAGCTTTGTAACTTTGTTTGACCTGATGAGTGCAGTGGAAAAGTTTAAACAAAAAAAAGATCTTAAGAAAACTGATGGAACCAAGAAGGGGAAATTAAATGATGTTCCCAAACTTGATGCAAATCAAGCAGGAGGGAAGAATTCTGATCAATGTACTTTAATATTAACGGAGGGTGACTCAGCCAAGGCACTTGCAGTCGCTGTAAGTGTTTGTGCCATGAATCAGGGAAATGTGAATATTGAATTTGGTAGTACTGTGACATGTTTCGACATCACTTTCCAATTTAATTTTTTGTTATTTTAGTTATCTTTATGCTATCAGGTGGCAGGAATATCTATTTTTTGGGAAGCTACCACTCACCAACAAATGGAGAATAAAGAGATAGTAAATAGAAAAAAAATCCTTGTTCTACAGGAAGATAAAATATATGACAGCATTAAATCTTTAAGATACGGCCATCTGATGATAATGACAGACCAGGTACATGATCTTTGTATAGCGGTTCTTAGTTTCTTTAAATGTTCCCCCTGTATATTTGGTTGTGTTTTGAGACTTTTTATATTTGTTTTCTAAGCCTCCAGATGTTTTGTATCTCCATGTCTAATGTCGGCACATGTTAATTTAGGCAACTCACAAAAATGGAAATGTGTTATCTTTCTACACAATTCCTGAGTATGAAGCTTGGAGAGAATCATTGAGTGGATCGATAACCAGCTGGACCATATAGTAAGAAGTAATGCTAGTTTGTTTTCCTCTTTATATGTTTTCGAGTTCAGGTTTTGTTCGCTTGCTGATTAGGTATCACTTGTTGCGTGGACCATACAGGGTTTGGGCACAAGTACCTCTAAAGAGAAGGAGTATTTCATAGATCGGACAAGCACAAAAAGATTGTGTGGGTTGATGAGAAAGATGGAGATGCTTCCTCATATCAATCAGCTTATAGAATGGGACGAGAAGGGCTAAGGTTCTTATCAATGAGATTATTAGTCGTTATGAAAATTATTGTGACAGGATAGTTTATACGCTGCGGCTGATCCAAATTTCTTTGTCGCGTGGAGATTTCTATGTTGGGGAAAGAGGTACAGCCACACGGAAGAAGCCATTGGGAAATAGTGCGAGTAGAATTGGATAAAGAAAAGAGGGTTTTCAAAACTAGAAACTTTTATTATTGAGAAACTTTAAATATTGAATTTGAAAACTTCTACTATTGAATATGTACTATGGTATTTGAATTTAATTATATGGATTTACATACAATCTTTAATTTTAATTGCATTAGATTGTGATTATCATGAATTATATCTATGTTTCTTGTTTATTTGCATTGTCATGAATTGTATGTGGACGTAGATGATGAATGATGATAATTGATAATTAATGATAGATGATGATAATGAGGATATGATAATGATATGGTGATGATATCATATATATGGATGATGAGAAATTTTATGTGGACTTATATTTAAAATCGTATAATGTATTGTTTATCCCGAATTTTATGTGAATTTTATGTAAGAAATCAAGAAAGAATCATCAACTTTGGTAAGAAATTAAATATAATTGCAAATATGCTTTAGGGTTTACCTTACCTCTTGCGTATTAGATTCTTTGTGAAATCATCAAGGGTAACGTCTTTAGATCTTTGTTTCACATGACATTGTAGATGGAGGGTGAGTTGCACTGACATTATCGATCTGAGAAGTGCCAAATGAACATCTTTAAATATATAGACCAACAATATCTTTAAATAAATGTTAATATAAAAAATTAGACTTGTAACGTCTTTAACGATAACAAGAGCTGAAAAAATATAAGGTAACAAACAATAAGATTATGTTGAAGAAGATACCTATTTAAAATTGAAATCATCACCTGTATTGTGCTAGATCTTTGTCTTAAAAAATTCAACACAAAAAAATTGATTAGTAGATAGATGGGTGAGTTGCACATTTGTCGATCATCAGAAATGTGACTTCCTCGGACGGATGTCAACCCACGTTTTCAAAAAATAAAAAGATTGTATTTATCTAAATGTAAATACATACACCTATAACATCTTTAATTATAACCAGAGCTGAAAAAATGAATAGTAACAAACAATAAGATTAAGGGGAAAAGGATACTGCTTAAAGTTGAAATCATCACTTGCCCTTTGGTAATGAGATAGATCTTTGTTTTAAAAAAATCCAACACGGGAAATGGATTAGTAGATAGATGGGTGAATTGCCTGACATTTTTAGTATATAGACCTGTAAACATCTTTAATGAAGATAAAGATAAAGATAAAACATAGATAAAGAAGATACCTACTTAAAGTTGAAGCAGGACCATTATCAATAGCTTCATCAAAGTCGATGTTGTCTTACGTAGAATGTGACGAAGAGACAATTACACTCTCGAGGTTGGGAATATTTGTACTGTAGGCTGTATTATTTACACCTCTTTTTTATGAAAGGAATTCCAGTGAGAAATTGCTCTGTCAAAAAATGAATAGTAATAAACAATAAGATTAAGGGAAAAAGATACTGCTTTAAAGTTGAAATCATCACGCACTTTGGTAATGAGCTAGATCATGTGTTTTAAAAAAAACGCTGAGAAATGGATTAGTAGATAGATGGGTGAATTGCACGACATTTTTAATATATAGACTGTAACATCTTTAATGATAAAGATAAAAGATAGATAAAGAAGATACCTACTTAAAGTTGAAACAGTCCATTATCAATAAGCTTCATCAAAGTCGATGTTGTCTTACGTAGAATGTGACGAAGAGCCAATTACACTCTCGAGGTTGGGAATATTTGTACTTGTAGTAGCTGTATTATTTACACCTCTTCTTTCGCAAAGGGAATTCCGGTCTTGTGATTGCTCTGTCAAAGCGGAAGGTTTCGAGGGAGTATCGAGAAGCGTAACACCTCATGCAACTTTCGATTTTTGTCAATCTGTTTCTCGATTTTGATTTTATAAATGACAACCTTGAAAACCCTTTCATCCTCCACGGACCCCAAAATCATTATGGCATAACTCATATAGTCTGAAATACTCACTAATATCTTCTTGTAAGATAGAACTTTGAAAGATTCCTCGCCACGACCTTGTAATAGCACCACTTTGGAAGGTTGATCTAAATTCTTATATTGGTTCCTCATTGTTGTTGCAAAATTGGTTGACTGAAACTTCAATAAATCGGCATTCAGTATACCTTTGATTTCTGTACCCTTGAGCTCTGAAGTCTTTGTAAATTGTTCCATTATTGTACCCATTGATTTATGGAAATGCTTCTTGTGAAATCTGCGCACTTGCCACCTTACGTATTCCAAAATTTGGATTCATCACACCCATTGCTTCCAGAATTTTATCTTTACAGAAACGTTCCCTAATTTCTGATGACAAGGTTTCTGAAATTTTTTTAAGCTTTATTCTTGTCTCAACTATCACAGACTCAAACAAATTACGTGTCACAGGAACATCTTCTCGTTCCGATCCTGTAATATCTTGACGTCTTTGCAAGATGTGCATTGGTATTTCCCTCCCATTAACAGAGATGCATAGGTGATCGTGGATATTAAATCTCAAAAAGGTGTTAGGATTTTTAAGATCTAATAAATCTCTCCAATTTTCAAAAAGCAGTGCATCAAAACTATCACAGGAGCAGTCTGATATATCAAGACTTTGACATACCATTTTCCTCATCCGTATAAAATCCACGATATAGATCAATCACTTGTGCATGCTTCATCGATGTATTGATCTCCTTTAACATTGGAAGAATACCAACCAATGTAAGCAAAGTCTCCAAATCGAGTTAAAGCGGAACAACGGGTCCCTTGCCTATCGACTTCATGGCCATGGTATTTGTGCATGAAACCAACGATGAAGGATACTCCTCGCGAACTCTGCATCTTTGGTTCATCTGAAAGAGATCCATCTAGTCTCCACATCCTTGAAGTTTTTGCCGTCTGTAATTCCAATTGCAAATTTTGGAACTCCGAAAAATGCTTTGGGCTGCTTGACATATAGGCATGGAGTTCTCTTATTAGGTCTTCTAATTTAGCAACATTTTCATGGTTGCTTACCATTTTATATGCTAAATTCATTACGTGAGCCATGCGGTGAATTGGTAGCATATATGGGGCCTTGTTGTTTGTAATCTAACACGAGCCTGTTCGGTGACCTGCATGTGAGATGCACCATCTTCTGCTCCAGCATACATACTAACCCGTAGCAATTTCATAATCAGTCATACCATGACATCTTTCAAATGAGAAACAACTATTTTGTATAGGTTTTCAAGCATTGCGATTTTCAACCATTTTCATAACACCCAACAGATGAGGTGTCCTTATATGATTTTCTAATGTATAGATGTGGATACATACCCATGCGGTGTTGTCGACTGCTGTCACTTCATCAATTGAAAGAGAGATAAAGTTTGCTTTTTTTACATTCTCTTTCAAATCTTCCTTCTCTATCATCGAGAGGCATTTTGCCATTTCCCATCCACTACTCTCGGACCAGTGAGGGTAGGTACATTCAACATTCCATTAAATTGATACAAAACTTTGAAATCAAGGAAATCGACATCGCCCTTCCCTTTTAAGTATTTGAAAAGAGTAGAAGCTATGAATTTTGCATGTAGATTTGTTTCTTTCATCTTACCATATGCGATGTGATTGTTCCTCCCTTTTCAACGGATATACATGTTTTTACTCTCTGCCTCATATTCAGCTGCGTATCGACATGCATGCACTCCTTTTGATTTTCCACACATGTTTTGATTTTACGGCCATCCGCCCCTATTACGATTAAATATTGTTTTCCCAATGATATTTTTCTATTGTGTCGAGCTTGATTGCATTTTTGTTGCTTTCCCAATTTCCACGTACATATTGTACATGTACATTCACATGGGATTTCTTGAGAATTAGATGATTATCGAGGTTCATAAATGGAAATTAGCTGCCCAATCAAACTTGTATGTCACTGCGATGGTCCACATATTCTTGTTTGCTTTGATGCTTTACTTTTTGAGTAGAATTTTGAGGAATATCGCGATCACTGGTTTCCTCTTTCTTGGACGAGTTTGATATTGATTTGTCTTCCCCATTTTCTTTGAGTGTTTGTATCTGTGATATCTAGCTGCATTACAGTTACACCCCAGCGGGAACAATATCTTCAGATCTGGCATATTATCGTAGGTTTCATTTGTTTGGTTTGTGATCTTTTGTGCGAAATGCATGTCCACCTCAATAATGCCTTCCACCACCGATCAGGTATCTGATTCTTTTTGGTGGCATCTATATGATTGGTATTTACATTATCTGTATCCATGAGTTTCCAAAATACTTGAAGAGTGATTTACTGAGATTTCTTACTTACTTTTAGGTTTTAAGTATTCTTTGGTGGCACCTTCCATTATTACGAAAAGAGTCTGCGTCGTGAAAAGAACAAGAAGCGAATCTGTCCGGTCTACGAGGTCTTGTCGCAGCGTGAAGCGCCCATGCGAGGTCGTGCGTCGGCCCTTCCTCGGTCGCGCGTCCACCCTTCCTCTTCCGCGTCGCCGTAGCCCAAGTCGCGCGTCGAGCGGCTACGTCGTGTCGTCGAAGTCGCGCGTCGATCGACTCTGGTCGCGCGTCGATGCGACTCTGGTCGTGCGTCGATCAGTCTGACTCATCGCGTCGCGATCGACTTTTAATCGCTCTTGTCGCTTATCGTGGCGTCGGTCTGACTCTTGTCGCGCGTCGGTCTGAATCTTGTCGCGCGTCAATATTGCCCTTATTGTCGCGCGTCACCTTGCATTTGTCGCGTGTCAGCGATAATATGAATCTGGTGCTCGAGGGTATGCGAGTTCAAATTTCACGTATTGGTAATTTGGTAAGCTACTTGAGGTATACTACCGTGAATCACATAGGTTTTTATAGGAGATGTTTTTTCAAATGAAGGCGAAAGGCGAAGGGACAGAGCCCACTCAGAAAAATTCGCCCCCTAAAAAATGAAATTTTATATATATATTTATTAGTGACTCTTTGCTGTTCTTATTCACACTTCCATACATCCCTTCAGTTACTATTCCATCCTTTGTAAATTTTGCATTCATATTCCGCACACCTTACATGCATTCTTGATCTTCACATATGTTTTATGCTTAGACATTTCATTGGTGCAAAATTACCCCTCACTAGGTATATTATCCATCCTTAGCAATAAAGAATAAATGAATTAAACAATAAAGAATCATGACTGAAAGAATGTGGGAAATACCCCAAATAATATCCAAAGAAATAATATTTGAATAAATAATTTTCATTTTCTCACAACCAAAATTAGGCTCATGGTATTTGTAAGAGTTTTGGGAATTCAACGATGATGGTTGCTTCCAGTCATTTCCACTATTCAAGTATGTTATCTGACCTTCCTTGGAATGATTCAAAAATGTTTGGTATTCCATCCAAAGTTATTCCACCAGGTTTTTCCTCTAATTCTTTCAAAATGATATCCCATTTAGAAGCCATTCCTTCCAAGACATCTACCCCTCTCATCACCATAGCCTATAACTCTCCTAGTCTCACATGTACTTTTTCATGTTTGTATGTGATAGCCTTATTCATCTCCTTCACCTCTTGAAAAATGTTCATGTGTTTGCCTTATCTCATGTATATAACTAGGCCTTGAGGTGACTCCTTTGTGTTTCTTCTTTTGCGAGGCGCACATTTATAATCAAGGTATCTCCAAACTTAATGAAGATTTTTTTGGCCTTCTGTGAAGCTTCATTTAGCTTGACACAAAGATCTTCATACTCTTTTATTCTTCTATCAATATTCTCTTGTTTTTCTCTTATCACTTCCTCCACCGCAGTTGCTCATGACCGCCTCTATTTTCTCTTATCGGTTGCAGGTTAACCAACTCTTCCAAGGTATCAATTTCCATGCCTTTATTCAGTTGTGCCTCCAAGACTACCTTTGGACATGAATGCACAATGTGGGTAATTATCTTGGCCACCTTACTATTTAAATAAGTCGTGATTGGATTTGGTCTTATGTATTGTAGAATGTGTTGTATATTTTGTATATACATGCCAAGAGTCTTGTACACCTCTTCCATGGCGTTAGCAGAGGGTCCCCCTACTTAGCTATTTCCATGTGGAAGAAGTGTATATTACTCTTGGGTATACAATATATAAAATATAACACATTCAGCATTCTCCCACCTTGTTGTATACTTTGCAAAGGGGCTACAACTGTCATATAGCCAGCATAACTTCGGGCATTAAGCCCATCAATTTTTGCACTAAGAAAATTTCTCAATCGCTCATGACCCTAGTTAAAGAGTCAACAACATTATATTTTGTGTCCACCTTACTTAGTAGTATCTTATTCTCCTCTACCATTTCTCTTACAAAATGGTATTGAACATCCAATGTGTTTCAGATTTCTTGAATGATATTGAGGGTTATTCTGAACAATTACCACTTTGATTCTGCAGAAATCAA
>CM031241.1:662594797-662665675 GCA_018340775.1 Taxus wallichiana var. yunnanensis
CAAGCCCGTACATTTATAGGAATTCAATCACCCAAAAATCAAAACCAAATTGAACTCCTAAATAATAAACAAAGGAAAAACACTATTCCGAGGACGAAAAGCATAAATGCATGCTTTCGAGTCGGCAGGAAGGCTGGTGAAACATGATATTTCCATGGCAGTCGCGTGAAAAAAGAACATTATAGAAAATGTGCGCGGGGACAACACAACAAGCGAGGCCGGCTGATTCTGAGGACTGCCGCCACCAGTCGAGATGGCCGATCCGCAGATTTCGCCGCGCACGCCTGACTGATCAAATCGTCATTTGAAGATCAAAAGGCGAGGAAGAAGAAGAAAGGGGAAAAAAAAGGCCGCGGGGGCTATGTCTGGGGCATGCGGGATGTTAACGCGTACTCAAGAGCTTTTGCCGGATCCACGAACACCTTCACGAGGAGCCTGTATCGTTATTGGGGCACTTGTTACCAACATTACGTGATACTGATGCCTTCTACATTTTGGGTACGTCATGTTGCCCCCTTGGAGAAGCGTTTTAGCCATGAGGCATAAAGCGGTGGAGTGCAGAGTATAGCCGATCTCGAAATGGGAGTTAGAAGTTATACCATTACACATCCGTGTGGTGAAATTACGCCATCCAAAATTCCCGCTACTTGCCAAAAATGAAAAGAGGATTCAAGTGCGGTCGATCTGATCAACCCTTTGGAAAAAAATGCTTTTAAAAGACAATGAGAATGAGCATTACCATTTGTGCTGGGGATAAGACTTACCTCCGTCGGCGCTCCGAAACCTGTACAAAAGTATTTTAAAATGAATGAAATTATTATATATGTAAGAAGTGAGCCATTTTTCCTATTCATTTGCTTGCTGAGGTTGGATTCAATTGATTTTGAGCTGCTGGGACACCACGGTGACTTTTCTTGCGTGAGTAGAGTCAAAACGTCCACGGTGAGATCGTGATCATGCCTCCACGTGCGGAGCACCGAGCCTCGGTGATCACGGAGTTAGTTTTCTTCAATTTTGTGTTTTCCCCTTTAGAAATTTGACGCTAAATTTGTCGTAAGGGGGGGTTATTTTTGCAGAAAATGTTAGGTTTCAAAGGTCCACCTAGGGGGGTGCTGCTTGGTGAAGCTCCATTTTAGAGTCAAATGGTCATTTTTGCTAGTTTAAGGCTTTTTAGAAGTTAAAAACCCGCGTGGGTTTTCGGACCTGACGCCAGCGCATCCCTTAAGGTGGCGATTGCAAGCCGCCTCCACCTGCTCGGGCGGCGGTTACTACCACGAGTCTGAAAAGAACTTATATTTGAGATTGTGTTTGTATTTTTGCACTTCTACTGCGTTTTTATGACCTTAGTATTATGTTCGAGATGTTAACTTGCTACTGTTTGTGTGTTTTTAGGTGTATGCAGGCTAGAGAGGAGTATATTAGATGGAGCAGAGAGAGAGAGTGTGATTGGCTCTCGGGAAGTCTGGATGCTTCTCTCGCGGGATGGGAGGACACACTTGAGTGAGGGCTGGTCATCTGTCCCCATGTTGCGCATGTGCCTCATGTTGCACCATCTAGTCATGTCCTTAGTGACTTATTCTCTTGTTGGGATGCGAATCGGAACACCTTAAAAATTTCTGAGAGATCCGTGCAGTGAGTGGACCATCATGCCTGGGGATCTCTTAGTATTTTGGGGGGTTACCACAGATCATCGGGAGGAGACTTACATTGGAGGCAATGAGGCTCCATGAGCACAGATTGCATGGTGGGTAGCATGTATGGGAGATGCGATTATCTCCACGAAGGTCGAAGAAGGAGGTGAAGTTGATCATTCATGCTTCTTGCACTATCCCACATTAGCTTGACAGTGATTATAGGGATCCTTGCCTCGGGGCGATCGGGGACAAGGGAGGCGATACATTGTTATCTGCTTTGGCCCCCATCATTACTTGCGAATGAGGGCATGAGTCGGATATCAGCGCAGAGGTGCGAGATATTAGGGACCACCTGCCATGATTTATACGGGGGTGGTCAGATTTACAGGGCCGATCGATTGAGCCTCAGACTTTGGTCATGAGTTGGAGTGTATGAGCGTTTTATCCCTTATGGTAGGCGTGGGAGGTGGCAGATCCTAGGGTGTGAGGGCGGCCAGGATGGACGGATATGTACGGTGCTTGAGCACCTCATGACCTGATTGCCTCCCTTAACTCACCCCCGTAGGCGTGGAGCGACTGACCGTACTTGAAACTTATCAGTGGCGTATGGGGAGAGGAGACTCTTACCTTGATCTCTTGCTCCACCGAGGGCAGCTCATTGATCGAGTAGGGCGAGTGGAGTGCATCCCTTTTAGCAGAAATTCCTCGGTTTGGCCTACCATGTATATGCAGGCATGCTTCCCCAAGTGGCGCGGTTTACTGCAGATCCCGGATTCGCGAGGCCGGAGGGGCACTAGAAGCACGTGGTTGGATGCCAGTGATCCCACTCCTGTGATTCCCATTGCAGCCGGGAGGATAGTTCGTATCTAGAGGGAGAAGCCCCGGTGTACCTCGGGCACCTTTACTTGAGATTCTTTGCTGAGGTCCATGCTCATGGCGCGATGACCCATAGATGTGGCTCCCGGCTACGAGGAGCTTACGAGAGGAGAGGTCGGAGGAGCGGGCGGTAGCGGTGATCACCGAGTGGCATGGCACTTTCAGGGACAGTGTTATCTCTTGAGCGAGAGAAGAGTGAGCGAGTGAGAAAGAAGGACACTCTAGTTTGAGAGAGCCACTCTCTCGGGGCCATGGCGGAGAGGATGTAGGTCGGTTCGCCGGTGACATGTTGCCTGGCCACTCATGCGGAGCTAACCCCTCGGTCGCGACATCGCCTTAGTCTGTGCCAGCAGTGACCCATCTTGGATGCACAGGAGGATAGGAAGTAAGTTACCCTTCTCCTTTTAATGTTTATTTAATTTATTATTTGTTTTAGTTACTATCTCTCCTTGTGTTTTATCTTGTATCTTTTAGCCTCTTGCTGGTTTCTGATTTTTTTCTTTTTTTTGTTTTGCGAGAGGCTGTTGTGAGTGGCGGGATCTAATCATGAGGTATGTCACAGGAATTACTGGTGATCCCCATGGATGAGACCCATGCTTGGAGCTCATCCATAGATGTCGGGGAGCCTGTTTGCTGGTGGTGAGACATGCGATGTCTTAGCTCCCATTTAGCACATAGCCGAGATGTATCGACCCTTGCTCATCCCAGCTGCCCCAGTGGGCTGACGGACGGATGAGTGCCTTATGAGGAAGCCATTCTCAGTAGTGAGACCATGGCGCCCTCTCGGGACCACCTGGCCCTCTGGAGTGCATTCGAGGCGCCGGCGTGCAGAGTCCCTAGAGTGAGGCGTGCCTTCGGAGGAGTCGCGTGGGGTTGAGAGGCCATTTGGCCCTTGTGTATTTTTGTACTTTATTGTATATCCCATGACTCTTTGAGCATTTTGGCCATGCCTAGTGCATGATGGCATTATATATAAACATTGATTTTTTTTATATATATGCATTTGTTTTGGATCAAAACTTCAGCACTCATGGCTTCTTTTCTATTTCGACTTCTTTGTATATACTACGATGTATGTTTGCATGCTTTTTAGAATGTGTCATGCGATGGATAGCAATGATAGTGCAAATGTTTACTTTCTTTTTGTGTTTCATGATCTTTGATACATGATATTGCAGATATATTGTGATTTCGAATCCTAGCTTACGTGAGCAATTTGGATATCTCATGCTTGTTTTGCAAGTGATGAATATAACCAGATTATGATGAAGCAGTTAACTTGCCTCGACTCCACGCTGACTAGTAAAATGTGAGGGCTCATCACCCAGGCCAGAAGAAGGCGCATGAGATTATGAAATGTGGTGAAATGATAGTGATGAAAGACAGACAAAGCTTTGGCGGAACCAAATTTAAAGCTACAAGCTTACTGCTACGAATGAATTCATAGTTTAAGAATGCTTGCTGCAGGTTTATCCAGACTTAGACCCGTAGATGGCCACATAGTAGACAAGATCAGGTTTTTTTAGGATTTTAACTCTCTTGGAATTTTGAACATCGATTCATTCGTTTTTGACTCAAAGTTTGAATTGTTTGTTTATGACCTTTGCGTTCGTTTGTGTCAAGAGGACCCCTATACTTTGCCCCATGCTTACTAGTAAGAAGCGTGGGTTTATCACCATGGGCGCAAGGCATAGGTGAGTAAGGGCATTTCCATCCTTTCCAAACCATACGTCACTAGTAAGAGGCGAAGCTCATCAACGAAGGTTGGTGGGCAGGAAATGTGTAAAAATAAAATTTTATTGTTTAATCAGTTTTTAACTTGCTTATTTGAGTAAAATGTCGACATATGCTTATTTCGAAGAGATGTATATATGGGATAGATGTGACACCATGAAGCTTCAGAGCAGGACCATAGGGCAGATGACACCTATCCTAGAAGAAATCAAAGTGAGAACAAACTTGTAGATCTTGGTATGGTTACCGTTAAGACTTTGTCATGTCTGAATTTATTTGATAAAAGATTGAGATGATTTGATGATATCACAAAAATGGAGAGGTATGATTAAAGAGCTTTATGCCCGAAAACATCACGAGTTTGTAATGAATTGCTTTGAGAATAGATTCCTTGATCACAATTTATGTAAAAACAAGTGGACAAAATTATCTAAATCTATATGAAGATGCAATGTAGATAATTATACAAGTAGTGCTAGTTGCTTATGTGTAGAATCGCTTGAGGTGCAGGGAATTGACTATTTCACCAAATTCCTCACCTTCTAGCGTACATAAGAGGTAAGCACCATTTACAGTAGTCCTTCATGACTCGGTATGGGCCAACCATTTGGGCGAATTTCCTTCCTTCATTAAGGTCTTCTTGTCGATCCGCTATCTAGCCTTAGGACTAGATCACCTTCGTATATGTCGCATTCATAGACCTTCTTGTTGTACTGCTAGCACATCCGGTCAGCATAGACTCTATGTCAGCTGCTCAGCATCTAACCTAGTTTCATCTAGGCTTTCTAGTTGGGAAAGATGTGCTTCTCTCGTAAGCGTCTTCATCCGAGAATCCCTTGTAGTGAAATGTGGAGGCCGGGTATTTCGACCTCAAGTGGGAAGCTGCCGTACGCCCCAAAACTAGCGAGAAAGGAGTTGCTCCGTTGGTGTTCTTATTGAGGTTCGGTGGGCCCACAAGGCCGGATATAACTTCAAATGCCAATCTCGTTTGTTTTCTTTCACCGTTTTAAGGAGAATGGCTTTCAGTGTCTTGTTTGTCACTTCAGCCTGTCCGTTGGCTTGGGGATAATACAAGGAAGCCGTATGATGGCTTATCTTAAATTTACTACCACGATTCGCGAACTTCTTCATTCTTAAAGAAGTTCCATTATCAAAGATAATGATTTGCGAGATACCGTACTCGCAAATGATTTGGTTCAAAATGAACTTGGTGATTTCCGGCCAGTACAGAGAGTAAGAGGCATGGCCTCCACCCATTTGGTAAAATATTCAATGGCAGTGATTATAAAATTATGGTGTCTATGGATGAGGGAGAGAATTTCCCTATTAAGTCTAGACCCCATGTAGAAAAGGGCCATGGAGTTGCGATTGGTTGTAGAGCTTGTCTTTGGCATGTGGATCTCGTGGGATAATTCTTGGCACTTATGACACTGCGTGCAAACTCTATCACGTCATGTTCTAGAGTGGGCCATAAATAGCCCATTCGATGTATTTTCGAAGGCGGTGGCATGGCCACCAAGTAGCCTCCACATATACCACTTTGTGAGATTCATGGAGAATCTTCTTAGATTCCTCTGTGTCGACACACCTTAGGAGCATTCCGTCGAAGGCAGCCTTCGATAGAGAACACATGCTCTATAATGACGTATTTAGCTACGATTATGCGTGAATCAGTCTTCTTTGTTGTGGTGTAGTTCATACGGATATGTATGTTCCATGATATAGTTAATGATGTCGGCGTACCGGGGACACTCGGAGATAGCGGGTCCGGGTTTCGATGTAGTATACGCACTCATCGGAAAGTCTAAATCTACTAGATTGCCTCCATCTAATGGGTTGTCAGCTAACCAATCCACAATGATTTTCCCTTTAACTGACTTCTAATTTACAAATGTTAATTCGAATTCTCCCATTAAGGTTATAAAACGTCCCAACCTTTTTAGAAAATGACCCTTGTGTGAGAAAGTCCAGTAGATGGTCCGTTTTTACCATGACTTTTATTTCTTGATTCAGCATATAATGTCTTAGGCGTTTAGTAGCAAAGACTATGGCGAGACATTCTCGTTCTACCTGTGTATAGCGTGTTTCATAGTCGAGCAACGTTCGGCTGATGAAATAAATTACGCGTTCTCTCTTGCTATATCATCTTCTTGGGCCAACATACGACCAACGAGACATTGGTAGCTCGTGAATATAGAATTAACGGGTGATCTAGCTTAGGTGGCATTAGTGGCAGGTGGTGATAATAGAAAATGCTTAATCGCTTCAAAGGCTTCATTACGGTCTTCTGGTCCAATCAATGCCATAGTCCTTCTTGAGTAAATTGTTGATTGGATGAACAACGAAGCTTAAGTCCAGGATAAATCTACCTGGATTGTGCCCAGCTTTCCGAGAAATGATCTGATTCCAGATTCATCTGAAGGTGGAACCATTTTGAGGATAGCCCAAATTTTAGTTGGTCAACATCTATCCCTCGTGACGATATGATATAGCTTCTAGGAGCTTCCCTCCTGTTACACTAAAGACGCATTTCTCTGTGTTTAATGTGACTCAAGTATTCTATTAGACGTGAAAGAATGATGCGGAGTACTTGGATGGTCACAACGCTTCTTGTGGCCTTAGCCAATAAGTCATCTATGTAAGATTCCACGATTTTATGAATTAGATCGTGAAATATGTATGTCATGGCCCGGCTGATTGATACGTATGCACCGGTGTTTTTGAGACCCGAATGGCATAACAACGTAGCAATAGGTTCCCAAGGAGTTATAAACGTGGTCTTAGCTTGATCTTGCTCAGATATTCTAATTTGATTGTATCCCGAGAATCCATCCATGAGAGACAAGAGTTCAAAACCAGCCGTTGCATCAACAATAACATCTATGGATGGTAATGGGAAGTCATCCTTATGACATGCTTTGTTAATATCTCGGAAATCTATGCAGATGTGTATCTTTCCATTCTTCTTAAGAACGCAGGGACGATATTAGATACCCATTGGGAGTAGTCAACTAGTTTGATGAACCCTACCTAGAGGAGTTTTATTACCTCCTCTTTTACCATGAGAGCTACTTTGGGCTTCATGGGTCTTGATTTTTGTTTAATTGGCTTTGCATCTGATTTAGTGACGAGGTTGTGCACCGCAATGTGGGGTGTGACTCATGTCATCTCCTTAGAATTAAATGCAAAATCCTTCGATGTTCTTTGAGAATCGAGTATGTATTTCCACTTCTTCCGGGGTTAAGGATGATCCTAATTTCAATATTCTTGATTCATCTTACATCATCGATGTTGACATCGATTGTTTCTTTGATCAAAGAGGTGTTACCCTCTTCGAACTTCAGGTGGTCTTGGAGATAAATCCAAACCCTCCCATTGTCTACTACGTATATGCCAGGAAAGTTCCATTTGTGAGGGAAATCCATCATGGGATTCCCAAAATAGGAAGATGAATGTGGAATTAAAGATAAATCTAGCATATGATAGGAGAGATGTAATGCCGCGCATAGGCGTTTAAGTATTCTAAAGTGGCCATATTATTATCGACGTGGTGCGGGGTGGTAGATTCACTTCCTCTTAAAGGGGACTTGTCATTATTTTTATCAATGGCTCATCACGAATGGACACCGTGAATGGGTATCTTCTAACTCATTACTTGGAGTAAACGTGATCTTGAAGTTGATATTGAATCAACGAGAAGATTTTTCTCTCGCATGGGATTGCTTTAATGGATATGAAGTTAAATGCCTTGCTTAAATTTATACGAATTCTTTGTAAAGTTTGTAAGTGTTCGGCTTTGGTTTCATATACTTCAGAAACTTGATTTGCCACTAATTGCGAGTCTCCTAAGACTCTGATGTTATCAACACCAATTCTCTTGGCTAAAGTGAGGCCAAGGAGGAGGGCTTCGTACTTAGCGCCGTTGTTTGTGCATTCAAAGTTTAACTTAAAAGCGAATGGGAGGACTTTCTCCTCGGGTGAAGTAAGAATTATACCTGCCCCCACTCCATAACGACATTTAGCTCCATCGAAATGGAGAGTCCAATACTTAGTCGGGAGTATAGATGTTGGGGCATTTGCTGCGTTTGCGCACTCTACTTCTACCATACAGAGGTCCTCTGCTGGAAGGGAACCAACACCTAGGGAATATCCTATGCCTACTGAATCAAATGGTAAGAACATTGGTGAATCTTGTTCTATCAACTCAACGATTTTCGCAGTAGTCCCTAATGATACTGTTTCTTTAGTTTTATCTTTGGGGGTTGGAATTGTTTTGGCTATGCTGATAGTTTCAAGATCCGTCATAGGTACCAACTTTTCCTCTGGTTTTGGGTCAGTGGGTTTATTAAGTTGGTTTGTTGGAAGTTCAAATTCTGAGTGCACCCCTGGTCTTTTCTTTAAATCAGCTAGGTGCAAATCGAAAGGTTTTGGATCGCCTTTGGCTACAAATACCTTTCCTAGATGCAAGAATCTTACTTCTTGAAATAAAGTAGAAGGGATTGCCTTCATTCGGTGTATCCATGGTCGGCCGAGTATCATATTATAATTAGTTTCCCGATCTATAATATAAAACTCAGTCAGGATTGTTTTGGGCCCTAAGGTGACCGGCAGTATTATAGTTCCTATCGAAGTGGCTTTAAGGCTATCATAGCCTCTTAATGTATTTCAAGTAGTGGAACAGTTTGTTTCCCCATATCCAAGTTTTTGGAGGAAAGAGAAAGGGACTATGTTAACTGCGGCCCCATCGTCAACCATTTCCCGTTTTACATAGTTATTATAAACCCATACTTGTAAGTGTAAGGCTGGATCACCTCGGCGTGCGATCTCAACATCTGTGGGCATTTTACTTATTTCGAATATGAATTCGACATCCTTGTCTGGCTGCCCCGGAGGGTGGATATCAAAATCTACATGATTTACTTGTGTTTCGGAGGTGGAGTGATGTTAATTAGATGACCTAGACCTAATGCTTCTAAAAGAGCAGCTCATGAGGAGGAGAGTTCTTTAGTAAATCTAAAAATGAGATGTGTGAGAAGGTCTTTGTTAGGTCATTAATTAAATCATAGGCACCACGGGTTTTTCTACTATTTTTGACTCTTATCATTTCTCGGCGAGATGACTTGAGCTCGGTTAAGAGAAATATTCTCGCGTTCTTGTTATAGCTTCGATAGGTAGTTCGGCGTCTAATTCTACCAAACTGACTATCTTGGGTCTCGGTTGAATTCCTAACTGTGGTGCAACTGATGGATTTAATGAAGTCGAGGCTTCGTGATCATTGTTTCTGTCATTGCACTTTTGTTTGTTCCGCTTGGATTCACCATTGCTATCATGATTTGGGAGCGGATCGTTAAAGATCTTGAGGGGAGCATTCTGAGGGGAAACTACCCCTGCGAGAGTATTTGGTGATGATGAGACGAGATCTGCCAAAAACAAATCTGTGAAGAACTGTCTTTGTTCTTCTGGCAAACATTGCATAAATTTATTGTAGTCACGACACGTTCTAGTATCGTGACCCCGAATTTTGTGGAAACCACAATAAGAATTGGGGTTGTAATTCCTGTTTTGTTGGTTTGGTGTGTATTGTGGCCTAAAATTTTGATCAAACTGTTGCCTATTAGGATTAAAATTTTGCATTTGTTGTTTCGCTTTGGTTTGATAACCAAATGAGTTTTGAATTGGCCGTTGCATGGGATTTCACCGTTGTTGTTGTTGTTGTTGTTGTGGATGGTTAAAATCCACCGTATTGATTAATCGAGTAAAGTTGTTGTTTCGTTGGTTGTTTGTTTGTGATGGAGTATTGACAACATTTACCTTCTTGGGCTGGTCGGTTACTCCATCCGTTGTTACACCCCGATTTTTGTTAAGGATTTTGGGTCCTTGATTAACGTTTGTGGTAGTGGGATAATTTGTAGCATTCTGATTGGGGGTGATTAACCTCCCATTTGCTCCATATGTCTTACGACCACTATCTATCGCTGCTTGGTCTATTCGAAGAGCGCTCTCAAGTACTTCATCGTAAGTTCTTAGTGGGAACTTCTGGACTTCTTCCTTCACCTCTTTGCTGAGAGAATGAAGGAATAAATCACATAGTTCCATCTGATCCATGTTTGGAGCACTTGCCGAGGAATAAAGGACTGTACGCCACCTTTGGATGAAATGGGCGACAGATTCGTTGTGTTCTTGTTTGATGTGTAAGAATTCCCTGATTCCTATTCTCAACAATTTGTTCATGTCGAATGCCTTAATGAATTCTGATATGAGCTTTGTTTAAATGAATGGATGGAGGCTTCAGGTATTCTATAATACCATGAGAGCAATGCCTTCCAAGGTTTTGGGGAATATTTTAGCAACAACCCCATCCCAAGGGAGTAATTCTCGTATGGTTGTAGCGTAAGCCTTGATATGTGCCTTGGTAGGGGCATAGGGAAGTCCCTGTGTTTGAGCAAACATGCCGGGAGAGGAGAACATATCTCCTTGTGGTGATTTGGAGTACATGTTTAAGTATGATGGGGTATTGTCTAGTAATGGGTTACTTGATACTAGACCGGGAGGAATAGTGTTAGAGATGACAGGCCTTGTTGGCGTTAGTTGTGGATAGTGAGGAGGCATACCTAATGTGCCTACACCTGTGAGGAGATCTACTTGGCGAGTGGTATGGAGGATTGGAACTTCACCTTGTATGAACGAAGAGTTTTGACTTGCTTGCAAGTTCTAACCCTCTCACTTTTTCTACTAACGTTGAAATAACTTCATTTGGTGAAGTCAAGGTGCTTTTCTGAGCGGTGTTTGTTGTATACCACAGTGTTGTATAGGCATATGATAGCTTTGTCATGAATTGATTGCTATCTTGCCAAGTTTCTCCAAGAGTATTTCCTATATGCAAAGTGGCATAGAGGTATTTTCTTGAAAAGAGACCTCGGGTTGTATTTGTAAACTTCCTGGGTGGGTACATACCCCGAGAATGCCGTTTCACTCTCTAGGATAACGTATTGATTTGTTCATCATCTAAGACCGGTATGGGTCCTGACTTCCTACTTGATTTGTGGTCTAAGTAGCATTTGAGGAGACGAACCAGATTCTCCAGTAAACGTCATATTGTTCGAGCCTGAAGGCTCTGTTTGTTGTGTTCGAGGGGGTTGATCTAACTCCTCTGTCTGAAAAGACGAGTTATATCTGTTTCTTGTTGACAACTGATTAGTTGAATAGTTGTCACCCCATACTGAGAGTGAGGGTGATGATTGCCTATTCTGTTGGGCGTAGTATGCCTCGAGACCCAAGAGGGGTCTGCCATATTCATCGAATCCCGACATATTCGGGGGGTATATGAATACCCGTAGAATAATGGGAAGGAACGAAGGTGATTTGTGAAAGGATACGTGATACTATGACTTCGGGCGAGAAAGTAGGAAGTTTTACGTCAGCTTCACTAATTTCGTTTGTTTCACGTTGGGTTCACCGGTTTGTACACCGGAAAAGTGACAAAGCGAGCGTGAGAATCCACAAGTGACTCTTCCACGTGCTGACCTCTCGAGGTCGTGGCGAGATAATAGCGTGGGGTCGAATATGCGTTGGATTCGACAAACTAGTTAGGTAGTCTAATGTCTTCGACACGCACTAGTGGAATTTGTGAATCTAAGGAAAAGAAGGCCCTTCTAACTTGGGATCGGTGTGATAGATCGATCGGGCAAGGATGACTGCTCAAGGCTCAATCAATATCGAGCTCGGCGTGATTCGATCTATGGGTTGTGGAATACGTGGAAAATGACCTGGGATAGTTTCGTGTATATCTCCAGATAAGGTCATAGGGTGGATGGTGAAAACAATTGACTCTATGGACGATTCTCTGGCCTAGTCCAATTCTCTAGCTTCGTTAGCCGCTATATCCAGAAAGAAAATTGTTTGATGATGATGGGTGGAATTAGAGTGGATTGGAATACTAGTGTGCGTAAGCCAGCGTCTATATCTGATTGACTTATGGATTCATTGGGCTGTGAGATCTGTGGGTCACAACCATGTACTCTTGGATGTTGTGGTCCTGTTATGGTCATGCGCGAAATCAAGTTCTAATCCCTAGTATCCAGTAATCGTATGCTTTCTCAGCTTCTATGTTTAGGACCAACAACTGTGTGATTTTCTCAGAATATCTCACAGGCATTCGTGCAACCCGGATCCTTAGACTAGTATCTATATCGTGAGAGTGTCTCTGCTTTTCATTTGTCAGGGACTAAAGGATCACAACCAAAGGTTTGTTCTCTTTCGAACCCTTCTACAGTCATGTGAGTGTTTACCTAGGGCAATCTGTAATTTGGTTGGTTTGACCAAAACGTGTGTGCTTGGTCGTCCTCTATGTTTAACCCTCTCAACTGAGAACCTGATCGATTGTAAATGCATTGTTGTTTGGAATACTTGTATTCGAGATTTTGGTCTATGTCAATTGCTTTGTGACAAAAGTTTGGTTAAGGCACGATTGGATCAAATATATATTCCCTAGGCTCTTGAGGTTTCGTCATTTGAAGATCAAAAGGCCAAGGAAAGAAGAAAAAAGGGAAAACAAAGGGCGCGGGGCTAAGCGAGGCATGCGGGATGTTAACGCATACTCCGAGAGATTTTCCGGATCCCGAACACCTTGCGAGAGACTGTATCATCATTGGGGCACTTGTTACCTTTATTCGGCAAAGATGAGATGTACCTTACAATTTTGGGTACGTGCGATTCTGCGTGCCAGCCGATTTCGGTAGAAACCGGATGACCGTTTCTGACGGAAATAACAAGGATTACGGAGACATCTAGCGCCAGGAGAAGGAAAATCACAAGCACTCCTAAGCAGCACGTGCATTAGCTAGAGCCGAGCAACCTTGAAAGTTGCAGGCGGTTGTCCCCATCTCCGCAGACCGGAAGCTTCGAAAATCATCCTTCATCATTTTCTCGTGACCTTTTCTCCTTGTTGCGCATGCGGATCTTGATGGGTGCTTGACAATGCCCCCCTGTTCACGGATGTGGCAGGTTTCAAAATCACACGACATAGGAAATTCGGTATTTTAGCCATATCTTTCATACACTAGTTCCGTTTTCCTAAACTTTCCCGGAACAATGAAATCCCGTCCCCGCGTTTCATGCGTTAAGGATCGAAACCCGGTTCCGCCCTGTCACTCAAAAACTGCCATTTTCTATGTTTTGAGGGTTTGCTATGACCTCTTCGTTTTTACCCATTCACCACACGAAATTTGCACACGCTCTTCCTCTCACTATTCCGCCCCTTTTACCCTCAAGGAAACAATTTCTAGTTCTTATCGTTATAGCCCCCGAATCACATTTTTCCTCCATTCAAACTGCCTAGAGAGCGCCAAAAACCCCATTCAAGTCCATTATCCTTGTTTTCTTCATCTCAAATCCCGAATGCCATTACTAAACGTGTTTTAGAAAGTGTTTTCCTATCTATTGAAAAAGACTTTTTATTTTAGAAAAAAACACTAAAACCCCGGTATGGTTGTCACCCGTAATTGCACGCAAGTTGGGGAGTGCGATGCGATCTTGGAGGTAAGGTTGGTGCCGGATCGGAGGCAAGGTCAGAGGAAAGCTCTCGGAGGTACTTGGTAAAAGCCAAAAGGGTGTGACAGGGAGGTCACCCATCCCAAGATACTACTCGCCCAAGCGCGCTTAACTACGGAGTTCGATGGGATCCGGTGCACAAACGCCTGGTATGATCGCACCCGTTATGAGTTGTTTTTCATGCTTTGTCCTTATGGGAGATGGGTGTAAGCCTCCGCGACCATCCACGTGGCCACGGCAGAAGATTGGGTTTCAAGACAAGATTTGTGCAAGTCTAAGGTACAAGTTCTCTCTATGGTCATGCCGAGCTCCGAGAAAGAGGTTAGGGACGGTGTTTCCTCTACATAGTTCTTTCTTAAACCTACTCTTTGTGCAGAATAGAAGATTTCCTTCCCCTACCAAGATTTGGTTTCCATTCGTAGATGTTAGGAACCCGTGTTCCTACCCTTCTGTTTGCTTCATAGTAGATTAGTTACTTTGGACGCATGTGCTTTGTGAGTCGCCCCTTCGGCATATTTTAACAATCCCACGTGTGCGGGAAGCAGTAGTTTCTTCAGTAGGAATCAATATATAAGAAGGTGTTGAGGCTCAGTGAAGCATCCACGAATATATTGTGTTGCGCTTGCTCAAAGGAGGTTGCCCCCTCGAAGAGGCCTGCGATTCAATATCATTTCGAGTTCTTTTGTTTTAGCGGCTCGTTGCAAGTTGTTTCCATTTCTAGTTGCATTACTGTGGTTGGTGAAATAGTGTTGCAGGGGTCTCCAAGTCTTTTACCAAAGCAATTACCACGACCAATTTTTTGTTCCTCTCTCTTGAATACTAGCGGTGATCCAGTGCTCGCCGCGTCGCATGCTCTCACCTCGCCCAACCGGGATCTTGGTGATCGGAAAGTGGTCGGATCTTGTTGCATTCTGTTACGCAGATCTGAGGCGAAGTTGCGGGCATCATGCCATTTCAACAACTTTGCATTCCGTTTGCATTACATTCTACCGTGCCAGCCCGATTTGGTGGAAACCGGATGTGATTTTACGGGGAAATAACAAGGATTGCGAGGCGTCAGTGCCGGGAGAAGGAAAATCACAAGCACTCCTAAACTTGCACGGGCATTAGATAGAGCTAGGAAACCTTGAAAGTTGCGGGCGCTTGTCCCCATCTCAGAACCGAAGCTTGAAATCATCCTTCATCATTTGCTCATGACCTTTCCTCCTTGTTCTGCGTGCGAGATCTTCGGTGGGTGCTTGACAATGACCCCTGTTCAAGGATGCGGGCAGGGTTTCCAAATTGCACGTCATAGGAAATTTAGTATTTTAGCCATATCTTTCGTACACTAGTTCCATTTTCCCTGAAACTTTCCCGGAACACCCGAAATCCCCGTCCCCGCGTTTCATGCGTTGAGGATCCGAGACCCGGTTCCGCCCCTGTCACTCAGAAATCGCCATTTTCTATGTTTTGAGGGTTTGCTATGACCTCTTCATTTTTTACCCGTTCGCCCCGAAATTCGCACACGCTCTTCCTCTCACTATTCCGCCCCTTTTACCCTCAAGGAAACAATTTCCAGTTCTTATCGTTACAGCCCCCGAATCACATTTTTCCTCCATTCAAGCTGCCTAGAAAGCGCCAAAAACCCCGTTCAAGTCCATTATCCTCGTTTTCTTCATCTCAAATCCCGAATTGCCATTACTAAACGTGTTTTAGAAAGTGTTTTCCTATCCATTGCAAAAGACTTTTTATTTTAGAAAAAAACACTAAAACCCCGTCTATGGTTGTCACCAGTAATTGTACGCAAGTTGGGAGTGCGATGCGATCTTGGAGGCGAGGTCGGCGCCGATTGGAGGCAAGGTCCGAGGAAAGCTCTCGGAGGTACTCACAGTAAAAGCCAAAAGGGTGCGACACTTCGGGAGGTCACCCATCCCAAGATACTACTCGCCCAGCGCTTAACTACGGCGTTAGATGGGATCCGGTGCACAAATGCTTTGGTATGATCGCACCCGTTATGAGTTGTTTGTCACGCTGTCCTTATGGGAGATGGGTGTAAGCCACCGCGACCATCCACGTGGCCACAAGAAGATTGGGTTTCAAGACGGGATTTGTGCAAGTCTAAGGTACAAGTTCTCTCTATGGTCGTGCCGAGCTCCGAGAAAGAGGTTAGGGATGGTGTTTCCTCTACACGGTTCTTTCTTAAACCTACTCTTTGTGCAGAACAAGAAGATTTCCTTCCCCTGCCAAGATTTGGTTTCCATTTGTAGATGTTAGGAACCCGTGTTCCTACCCTTCTATTTGCTTCATAGCAGATTAGTTACTTTGGATGCATGTGCTTTGTGAGTCGCCCCTTCGGCATATTTTAACAATCCCACGTGTGCGGGAAGCAGTAGTTTCTTCAGTAGGAATCAGTATATAAGAAGGTGTTGAGGCTCAGTGAAGCATCCACGAATATATTGTGTTGCGCTTGCTCAAAGGAGGTTGCCCCCTCGAAGAGGCCTGCGATTCAATATCATTTTGAGTTCTTTTGTTTTAGCGGCTCGTTGCAAGTTGTTTCCATTTCTAGTTGCATTACTATGGTTGGTGAAATAGTGTTGCAGGGTCTCCACGTCTGGTACCAAAGTGATTTCCACGGCCAATTTTTTGTTCCTCTCTCTTCAGATACTCGTGGCGATCCAATTCTACACATCGCATGCTCTCACCTCGCCCAACCGGGATCTTGGTGATCAGAAAGTGGTCCAGATCTTGTTGCATTTTGTTACGTAGATCTGTGCGCGAAGTTGCGGGGCATCTTTGTTTCCAGCAACTTTGCATTCCGTTCACATTCTGTTACCGTGCCAGCTGATTTCGGGTAGAAACCAGATGACCGTTTTACAGGGAAATAACAAGGATTGCAGACATCCAGCGCCAGGAGAAGGAAAATCACAAGCACTCCTAAACTTGGCATGGGCATTAGCTAGAGCCAGGAAACCTTGAAAGTTGCGAGCGCTTGTCCCATCTCCGAACCGTGGCTTAAATCATCCTTCATCGTTTTCTCGCGACCTTTCCTCCATGTTTCTCACAAGCGTGCGAGATCTTCGGTGGGTGCTTGACAATGCCCTCTTCACGGATGTGGCTAGGGTTTGAAAATCGCACTAGCCATAGGAAATTCGGTATTTTAGCCATATCTTTTGTACACTAGTTCCATTTTCCCTGAAACTTTCCCGGAACACCCGAAATCCCCGTCCTCGCGTTTCATGCGTTGAGGATCCAAGACACGCAGTTCCGCCCCATCACTCGAAACCGCCATTTTCTATGTTTTGAGGGTTTGCTATGACCTCTTCATTTTTTACCCGTTCACCCCGAAATTCGCACACACGCTCTTCCTCTCACTATTCCGCCCCCTTTACCCTTAAGGAAACAATTTCTAGTTCTTATAGTTACAGCTCCCGAATCGCATTTTTCCTCCATTCAAGCTGCCTAGAGAGCACCAAAAACCCCATTCAAGTCCATTATCCTCATTTTCTTCATCTCAAATCCTGAATTGCCATTACTAAACGTGTTTTAGAAATTGTTTTCCTATCCATTGCAAAAGACTTTTTATTTTAGAAAAAAAAACACTAAAAAGCCCCGGCTATGGTTTTCACCTGTAATTGCACACAAGTTTGCGGAGTGCGATGCGATCTTGGAGGCGAGGTTGGCGCCAGATCGGAGGCAAGGTCCGAGGAAAGCTCTCGGAGGTACTTGGTAAAAGCCAAAAAGGTTGCGACATGGGGAGGTCACCCATCCCGATCTACTCAGCCCAAGCGCGCTTAATCTGCGGAGTTCGATGGGATCTAGTGCACAAACTTATTTGGTATGATCGCACCCATTATGAGTTGTTTGTCACGCTTTGTCCTTATGGGAGATGGGTGTAAGCCACCACGACCATCCACGTGGCCACGACCGAAGATTGGGTTTTGAGACGGGATTTGTGCAAGTCTAAGGTACAAGTTCTCTCTATGGTCGTGCCGAGCTCCGAGAAAGGTTAGGCACGGTGTTTCCTCTACACGGTTCTTTCTTAAACCTACTCTTTGTGCGAATGCAAGATTTCCTTCCCTGCCAAGATTTGGTTTCCATTCGTAGATGTTAGGAACCCGTGTTCCTACCCTTCTGCTTTGCTTCATAGCTTGATTAGTTACTTTGGCCGCATGTGCTTTGTGAGTCTCCCCTTCGGCATATTTTAACAATCCCACGTGTGCGGGAAGCGGTAGTTTCTTCGGTAGGAATCAGCATATAAGAAGGTGTTGAGGCTCGGTGAAGCATCCATGGATATATTACGTTGCGCTTGCTCGAAGGAGGTTGCCCCCTCGAAGAGGCTGCGATTCAATATCATTTCGAGTTCTTTTGTTTTAGCGGCCCGTTGCAAGTTGTTTCATGCGTTGAGGATCCGAGACCTAGTTCCGCTCTGTCACTTAAAACCGCCATTTTCTATATT
The DNA here is from genome assembly GCA_018340775.1 of Taxus wallichiana var. yunnanensis. Taxonomy (NCBI): domain Eukaryota; kingdom Viridiplantae; phylum Streptophyta; class Pinopsida; order Cupressales; family Taxaceae; genus Taxus; species Taxus wallichiana. The sequence continues at coordinate 662,613,026 of CM031241.1, forward strand.
TTGAGGGTTTGCTATGACCTCTTCATTTTTATCCATTTGCCTCAAAATTTGCACACGCTCTTCCTCTCACTATTCTGCCCCTTTTACCCTCAAGTAAACAATTTCAGTTCTTATCGTTACATCCCCCGAATCGCATTTTTCCTCCATTCAAGCTGCAGAGCGCCAAAAACCCCGTTCAAGTCCATTATCCTCATTTTCTTCATCTCAAATCCCGAATTGCCATTACTAAACGTGTTTTAGAAAGTGTTTTCCTATCCACTGCAAAAGACTTTTTATTTTAGAAAAAAAACACTAAAAACACCCGGTTATGGTTGTCACCCGTAATTGCACGCAAGTTGGGGGAGTGCGATGCGATCTTGGAGGTGAGGTCGGCGCAGTTGGAGGTAAGGTCCGAGGAAAGCTGGGAGGTACTTGGTAAAAGCCAAAAAGGGTGCGACACCGGGACTTCACAGGAGGTCACCCATCCCAGTATTACTCTGGCCCAAGCGCGCTTAATTGCGGAGTTCTAATGGGATCCGGTGCACAAACGCTAGTATAATCGCACCCGTTATGAGTTGTTTGTCCACGGCTTTGTCGTTATGGGAGATGGGTGTAAGCCACCGCGACCATCCATGTGGCCACGACAGAAAATTGGGTTTCAAGATGGGATTTGTGCAAGCCTAAGGTACAAGTTCTCTCTATGGTCGTGCCGAGCTCCGAGAAAGAGGTTAGGGATGGTGTTTCCTCTACATGGTTCTTTCTTAAACCTACTCTTTGTGCAGAACAGAAGATTTCCTTCCCTACCAAGATTTGGTTTCCATTCATAGATGTTAGGAACTCGTGTTCCTACCGTTCCATTTCCGCTTCATGCTTGATTAGTTACTTTGGATGCATGTGCTTTGTGAGTTGCCCCTTCGGCATATTTTAACAATCACGTGTGCGGGAAGCAATAGTTTCTTTAGTGGGAATCAGTATATAAGAAGGTGTTGAGGCTCAGTGAAGCATCCACGAATATATTGTGTTGCGCTTGCTCAAAGGAGGTTGCCCCCTTGAAGAGGCCTGCGATTCAATATCATTTCGAGTTCTTTCGTTTTAGCGGCTCGTTGCAAGTTGTTTATATTTCTAGTTGCATTACTATGGGTGGTGAAATAGTGTTGCAGGTTCTCCACGTCTGGTACCAAAGTGATTTCCACGGCCAATTTTTTGTTCCTCTCTCTTCAGATACTCGCGGCGATCCAATTCTGCACATCACATGCTCTCATCTCGCCCAACCGGGATCTTGGTGATCAGAAAGTGGTCCAGATCTTGTTGCATTCTATTCTGCCAGGATGGGGCGGATGTTGCGGGCTATGCCGTTTCCAGCAACTTTGCATTCCGTTCACATTACATTACTGTGCCGGCCGATTTGGGTAAAACCGGATGACCGTTTACGGGTAAATAACAAGGATTGTAGACATCCAGCGCCGGGAGAAGGAAAATCACAAGCACTCCTAAGCTTGCACGGGCATTAGATAGAGCCAAGCAACCTTGAAAGTTGCGGCGCTTGTCCCCATCTCCGAACCCGAAGCTTGGGAATCATCCTTCATTGTTTTCTCGCGACCTTTCCTCCTTGTTCTGCATATGGATCTTCGGTGGGTGCTTGACAATGTCCCTATTCACGGATGCGGCCGGGGTTTCAAAATCACACGAGCCATAGAAATTCGGTATTTTAGCCATATCTTTCGTACACTAGTTCCGTTTTCCTGAAACTTTCCTTTAACACCCAAAATCCCGTCCCAGCGTTTCATGCGTTAAGGATCCGAGACCCGGTTCCGCTCTGTCACTCGAAATTGCCATTTTCTATGTTTTGAGGGTTTCTTTATGACCTCTTAATTTTTACCCGTCGCCCCGAAATTCATACACGCTCTTCTGTCACTATTCCGCTCCTTTTACCCTCAAGGAAACAATTTCTAGTTCTTATCGTTACGAGGCCCAGAATCAAATTTTCCTACATTCAAGGCTGCCTAGAGCGCCAATAACCTCGTTCAAGTCCATTATCCTCGTTTTCTTCATCTCAAATCCCGAATTGCCATTACTAAACATGTTTTAGAAATCATTTTCCTATCCACCGCAAAAGACTTTTTATTTTAGAAAAAAACACTAAAAACCCGGATATGGTTGTCACCCGTAATTGCACGCAAGTTGGGGAGTGCGATGCGATCTTGGAGGCGAGGTCGGCGCTAGATCGGAGGCAAGGTTCGAGAAAGCTCGGAGGTACTTGGTAAAAGCCAAAAGCGAGTGTAACACTCGGGACTTCACGGAGGTCACCCATCCTAGTACTACTGCCCTTAAGCTGCGCGCAAGCTGCCGGAGCTCGATGGGATCCGGTGCACAAACGCCGGTATGATCGCACCCGTTATAAGTTGTTTGTCACGATGTCCTTATGGGAGATAGATGTAAGCCACCGCGACCATCCACGCGGCCACGACGGCGAAGATTGGGTTTCAAGATGGGATTTGTGCAAGCCTAAGGTACAAGTTCTCTCTATGGTCGTGGCGGCGCCGAGAAAGAGGTTAGGGATGGTGTTTCCTCTACATGGTTCTTTCTTAAACCTACTCTTTGTGCGAGAACGCAGAAGATTTCCTTCCCCTACCAAGATTTGGTTTCCATTCGGAGATGTTAGGAACCCGTGTTCCTACCCTTCCGTTTAGCTTCATGCTGAGATTAGTTACTTTGGACGCATGTGCTTTATGCGAGTCACCCCTTCGACATATTTTAACAATCCCACGTGTGCGGGAAGCGGTAGTTTCTTCGGTGGGAATCGGTATATAAGAAGGTGTTGAGGCTCGGGAAGCATCCACAAATATATTGTGTTGCGCTTGCTCAAAGGAGGTTGCCCCTCGAAGAGGCACTCAACGATTGAATATCATTTCAAGTTCTTTTGTTTTAGCGACTTGTTGCAAGTTGTTTCCATTTCTAGTTGCATTCTTTGTGGTTTGTGAAATAGTGTTGCAGGGTCTCCACGTCTGGTACCAAAGCGATTTCCACGGCCAATTTTTTGTTCCTCTCTCTTCAGATACTCGCGGCAATCCAATTACGCACGTCGCATGCTCTCCTCACCCAACCGGATCGGTGATCGAGAAAGTGGTCGAGATCTTGTTGCATTACTCGCTTATGCAGATCTGTGCAGTTGCGGGTTGTCTTCGCTGCGCGGTAACTTTGCATTTCGTTCGCATTCATTCACCAGTTGCAAATGGACCGATTTCGGTGGAAACAAGATGACCGTTTTACGGGTAAATAACAAGGATTGCAGACGTCCGGTGCCAGGGAGAAGGAAAATCACAAGCACTCCTAAACTTGCACGGGCATTAGATAGAGCCGAGCAACCTTGAAAGTTGCATGCGCTTGTCCCCATCTCCGAACCGAAGCTTGAGGAATCATCCTTCATTGTTTGCTCGCGACCTTTCCTCCTTGTTACGCATGCAGGATCTTCGGTGGGTGCTTGACAATGTCCCTGTTCACGGATGCGGCCGGGGTTTCAAAATCACACGAGCCATAGGAAATTCGGTATTTTAGCCATATCTTTCGTACACTAGTTCCGTTTTCCCTTAAACTTTCCCGGAACACCCGAAATCCCCGTCCCCGCGTTTCATGCGTTAAGGATCCGAGACCCGGTTCCGCTCCTGTCACTCAGAAATCGCCATTTTCTATGTTTTGAGGGTTTGCTATGACCTCTTCATTTTTTACCCGTTCGCCCCGAAATTCATACACGCTCTTCCTCTCACTATTCCGCTCCTTTTACCCTCAAGGAAACAATTTCTAGTCCTTATCGTTACAGTGCCCAGAATAAAAATTTTCCTCCATTCAAGTTTGCTAGATAGCGCCCGATAACCTCGTTTAAGTCCATTATCCTCGTTTTCTTCATCTCAAATCCTGAATTGCCATTACTAAACATGTTTTAGAAATCATTTTCCTATCCACCGCAAAAAGACTTTTTATTTTAGAAAAAAACACTAAAAACCCCGGATATGGTTGTCACCCGTAATTGCACGCAAGTTGGGGAGTGCGATGCGATCTTGGAGCGAGGTCGGCACTAGATCGGAGGCAAGGTCTCGAGGAAAGCTTGGAGGTACTTGGTAAAAGCCAAAAGCGGTGTGACACTGGGACTTCACGGAGGTCACCCATCCTAGTACTACTCTGCCCCAAGCGCGCTTAGCTGCGGAGCTCGATGGGATCCGGTGCACAAACGCCAGGTATGATCGCACCCGTTATGAGTTGTTTGTCACGCTGTCCTTATGGGAGATGGATGTAAGCCACCGCGACCATCCACGCGCCACGGCAGAAGATTGGGTTTGAGGACGGGATTTGTGCAAGCCTAAGGTACAAGTTCTCTCTATGGTCGTGGCGAGCAGAAAGAGGTTAGGGATGGTGTTTCCTCTATATGGTTCTTTCTTAAACCTACTCTTTGTGAGAACATAATATTTCCTTCCCTACCAAGATTTGGTTTCCATTCGGAGATGTTAGGAACCCGTGTTCCTACCCTTCCGTTTGCTTCATGTGATTAGTTACTTTGGGACGCATGTGCTTTGTGAGTCGCCCCCGACATATTTTAACAATCCCACGTGTGCGGGAAGCGATTTTCTTGATGGGAATCGGTATATAAGAAGGTGTTGAGGCTCAGTGAAGCATCCACAAATATATTGTGTTGCGCTTGCTCAAAGGAGGTTGCCCCTCGAAGAGGCTGCGATTGAATATCATTTCAAGTTCTTTCATTTTAGCGGCTTGTTGCAAGTTGTTTCTATTTCTAGTTGCATTTACGTGGTTGGTGAAATAGTGTTGCGGGATCTCCACGTCACGGTACCAAAGTGATTTCCACGGCCAATTTTTGTTCCTCTCTCTTCGAGATACTCGCGGCGATCCAGTTGCACATCGCATGCTCTCACCTCGCCCAACCAGGATCTTCGTGATCGGAAAGTGGTCCAGATCTTGTTGCATTCTATTTTGCAGATCTCGGGCGAAGTTGTGGGCAGTCTTTGTTTCCAACAACTTTGCATTTCGTTCGCGATTACATTCACCGTGCCCGGCCGATTTGGAAGAAACCGGATGACCGTTTTACAAGGAAATAATAAGGATTGTAGACATCAGTAGCGGAGAAGGAAAATCGAAGCACTCTAAGCAGCACAGGCATTAGCTAGAGCCGGCAACCTTGAAAGTTGCGGGCGCTTGTCCCATCTCCGAACCGGAAGCTTGAAATCATCCTTCATCGTTTGCTCGCAACCTTTCCTCCTTGTTCTGCGTGCAGGATCTTCGGTGGGTGCTTGACAATGCCCCTATTCACGGATGCGGCCAGGGTTTCAAAATCACGAGCCATAGGAAATTCGGTATTTTAGCCATATCTTTCGTACACTAGTTCCGTTTTCCCTGAAACTTTTCCGGAACAACCGAAATCCCCGTCCCCACGTTTCATGCATTGAGGATCCGAGACCCGGTTCCGCTCCTGTCACTCAGAAATCACCATTTTCTATGTTTTGAGGGTTTGCTATGACCTCTTCATTTTTACCCGTTAAGCCCCGAAGTCGCACATGCTCTTCCTCTCACTATTCCGCCCCTTTTACCCTCAAGGAAACAATTTCCAGTTCTTATCGTTCTGACCCAGAATCGCATTTTCCTCCATTCAAGCTTGCTAGGGAGCGCCAAAAACTGTTCAAGTCCATTATCCTCATTTTCTTCATCTCAAATCCCAGTTGCCATTACTAAACGTGTTTTAGAAAGCATTTTCCTATCCACTACAAAATACTTTTTATTTTAGAAAAAAACACTAAAAACCCTCGGCTATGGTTGTCACTGTAATTGCACACAAGTTGGGGAGTGCGATGCGGTCGGCGCCGGATCGAAGGCAAGGTCAGAGAAAGCTGGGAGGTACTTGGCAAAAGCCAAAAGGGGTGCGACTCGGGACTTCCCGGAGGTCACCCATCCCAGTCTACTCTTTCCCAAGCACGCTTAATCTGCGGAGTTCGATGGGATCTCAGTGCACAAACTGTTTGGTATGATCGCACTTTGTTATGAGTTGTTTGTCACAATGTCCTTATGGGAGATGGGTGTAAGCCACCGCGACCATCCACGCGGCCACGGTAGAAGATTGGGTTTGAGCGGGGATTTGTGCAAACCTAAGGTACAAGTTCTCTCTATGGTGTGCCGAGCACCAAGAAAGAGGTTAGGGATGGTGTTTCCTCTACATGGTTCTTTCTTAAACCTACTCTTTGGGCGAGCAGAAGATTTCCTTCCCTACCAAGATTTGGTTTCCATTCGTAGATGTTAGGAACCCGTGTTCCTACCCTTCCGTTGCTTTATAGCAGATTAGTTACTTTGGACGCATGTGCTTTGTGAGTCGCCCCTTCGGCATATTTTAACAATCCCACGTGTGCGGGAAGCGTAGTTTCTTCGGTGGGAATCGGTATATAAGAAAGGTGTTGAGCGCTCAATGAAGCATCCACGAATATATTGTGTTGCGCTTGCTCAAAGGAGGTTGCCCCTTCGAAGAGGCTGCGATTGATATCATTTCGAGTTCTTTCGTTTTAGCTGACTCATTGCAAGTTGTTTCCATTTCTAGTTGCATTCTTGTGGTTGGTGAAATAGTGTTGCGGGGTCTCACGTCTAGTACCAAAGTGATTTCCACGACCAATTTTTGTTCCTCTCTCTTGAGATACTCGCGGCGATCCATTACGCACATCGCATGCTCTCACCTCACCCAATCGGGATCTTGGTGATCGAAAGTGGTCAGGATCTTGTTGCATTACATTGCTCGCAGATCTGGGCGAGAAGATGCGGTCAGTGCGTTTCCATCAACTTTGCATTCCGTTTGCATTACATTCTTGTGCCGGCCGATTTTGGGTAGAAACCGGATGACCGTTTCTGGGAAATAACAAGGATTGCAGGACATCCAAATAGGGAGAAGGAAAATCACAAGCACTCCTAAGCTTGGCACGGGCATTAGCTAGAGCCGAGTGAACCTTGAAAGTTGCGGGCGGTTGTCCCCATCTCGAAACCAGAAGCTTGAAATCATCCTTCATCATTTTCGTGACCTTTCCTCCTTGTTTCACGTGCGGGATCTTCGGTGGGTGCTTGACATGCCCCTGTTCACGGATGTGGCGAGGTTTCAAAATCGCCACGAGCCATAGGAAATTCGATATTTTAGCCATATCTTTCGTACACTAGTTCCGTTTTCCTGAAACTTTCCCGGAACACGAAACCCCGTCCTGCGCGTTTATGCGTTGACGATCCGAGACCCGGTTCCGCTCCTGTCACTCGAAAATCACCATTTTCTATGTTTTAATGGTTTTTATGACCTCTTCGTTTTTACCGTTACGAAATTGCATACACGCTCTTCCTCTCCCTATTCCACCCCTTTTACCCTCAAGGAAACAATTTCTAGTTCTTATCGTTCTGACCCCAGAATCACATTTTTCCTCCATTGAAGCTACTAGAGAGCGCAAAACCCCGTTCAAGTCCATTATCCTCATTTTATTCATCTCAAATCCCGAATTGCCATTACTAAACGTGTTTTAGAAAGCATTTTCCTATCCACTTTGCAAAAGACTTTTTATTTTAGAAAAAAACACTAAAAACCCCATTTATGGTTGTCACCGTAATTGCACGCAAGTTGGGGAGTGCGATCTTGAGGTCGGCGCCGGATCGGAGGCAAGGTCGAGGAAGCTCGGAGGTACTTGGTAAAAGCCAAAAGGGTGCGACTCACGGGACTTCCGGGAGGTCACCCATCCCGTACTACTTTGGCCCAAGCACGCTTAAGCTGCGAGGTTACGATGGGATCCGGTGCCTGGCGCTGGTATGATCGCACCCGTTATTAGTTGTTTGTCATGATGTCCTTATGGGAGAAGGGTGTAAGCCACCGCGACCATCCACGCGGCCATGGAAGAAGATTGGGTTTCAAGGCGGGATTTGTGCAAGCCTAAGGTACAAGTTCTCTCATGGTCGTGTAGAGCACCGAGAAAGAGGTTAGGGATGGTGTTTCCTCTACATGGTTCTTTCTTAAACCTACTCTTTGTGTAGAACAGAAAATTTCCTTCCCTACGTCAAGATTTGGTTTCCATTCGTAGATGTTAGGAACCCGTGTTCCTACCATTCCGTTTGCTTCATAGCAGATTAGTTACTTTGGACGCATGTGCTTTGTGAGTCGCCCCTTCGGCATATTTTAACAATCCCACGTGTGCGGGAAGCAGTAGTTTCTTCAGTGGGAATCAATATATAAGAAGGTGTTGAGGCTCGATGAAGCATCCACGAATATATTGTGTTGCATGAAATAGTGTTGCATGCTCTCACCTGCGACCCATTTAACCGGGATCTTGGTGATCGAAAAGTGGTCGGATCTTGTTGCATTCTATTTTGCGAGATCTGGGCGAGAAGTTGTGGTTGGTGTTGTTTCAACAGGCAACTTTGCATTCGTTCGCGTTACATTACCACAATGCACCCGCCCGATTTCGGGTAGAAACCGGATGAGCTGTTTCTGAGGAACTAACAAGTATTGCACGACATCCAGGGCGCTGGAGAAGGAAAATCACAAAGCACTCCTAAGCTTGGCACGGGCATCGGCTAGAGCCAAGCAACCTTGAAAGAGTTGTAGGCGGTTGTCCCCATCTCCAAACCCGAAGCTTGAAATCATCCTTCATAGTTTGCTCATGCGACCTTTCCTCCTTGTTCTACGTGCGGGATCTTTGGTGGGTGTTTGAAAATGCCCCTGTTCACGGATACGGCCGAGGTTTCAAAATCGTACGAGCCATAGGAAATTTGGTATTTTAGCCATATCTTTCATACACTAGTTCTGTTTTCCCTGAAACTTTCCCGGAACACCCGAAATCCCCATCCCCCCGTGTTTCATGCGTTGAGGATCCGAGACCCGGTTCCGCTCCTGTCACTCAGAAATCGCCATTTTCTATGTTTTGAGGGTTTGCTATGACCTCTTCGTTTTTTACCCGTTCGCCCCGAAATTCGCACACGCTCTTCCTCTCACTATTCCGCCCCTTTTACCCTCAAGGAAACAATTTCCGAGTTTTTATTATTCTGACCCCAAATCACATTTTCCTCCATTCAAGCTACCTAGAAAGCGCCAAAAACCCCATTCAAGTCCATTATCCTCGTTTTCTTCATCTCAAATCCCGAATTGCCATTACTAAACGTGTTTTAGAAAGCGTTTTCCTATCCATTGCAAAAGACTTTTTATTTTAGAAAAAAAACACTAAAAACCCCCGGCTATGGTTGTCACCCGTAATTGCACGCAAGTTGGGGGAGTGCGATGCGAGGTCGGCGCCAGATCGGAGGCAAGGTCTTAGGAAAGCTCGGAGGTACTTGGCAAAAGCCAAAAAGGGTGCGACACCTGGGACTTCCAGGAGGTCACGCATCCCAGTACTACTTCGGCCCAAGCGCGCTTAATCTGCTGAGTTACGATGGGATCAGGTGCACAAGCGATGGTATGATCACACCCATTATGGGTTGTTTGTCTGCTTGTCCTTATGGGAGATGGGTGTAAGCCACCGTGACCATTCATGTAGCCATGGCGAGAAGATTGGGTTTCAAGATGGGATTTGTGCAAGCCTAAGGTACAAGTTCTCTCTATGGTCATGCTGAGCGCCGAGAAAGAGGTTACGGATGGTGTTTCCTCTACATGGTTCTTTATTAAACCTACTCTTTGTGCGAGAACAAAAGATTTCCTTCCCTGTCAAGATTTGGTTTCCATTCGTAGATGTTAGGAACCCGTGTTCCTACCCTTCCATTTACTTCATAAGCAGATTAGTTACTTTGGATGCATGTGCTTTGTGAGTCACCCCTTCGGCTTATTTTAATAATCCCACGTATGTGCGGGAAGCGATAGTTTCTTCGATGGGAATCAATATATAAGAAGGTGTTGAGGCTCGATGAAGCATCCACGAATATATTGTGTTGCGCTTGCTCAAAGGAGGTTGCCCCCTCAAAGAGGCCTGCGATTCAATATCATTTCGAGTTCTTTTGTTTTAGCGGCTCATTGCAAGTTGTTTCCATTTCTAGTTGCATTACTGTGGTTGGTGAAATAGTGTTGCAGGGTCTCCACGTCTGGTACCAAAGCGATTTCCACGGCCAATTTTTTGTTCCTCTCTCTTCAGATACTCGCGGCGATCCAATTCTGCACATCGCATGCTCTCACCTCGCCCAACCGGGATCTTGGTGATCAGAAAGTGGTCCAGATCTTGTTGCATTTTGTTCTGCAGATCTGGGCAGAAGTTGTGGGCTGTGTCGTTTCCAGCAACTTTGCATTCGTTAAACGCGATTCATTATCCAGTGCCACCGATTTCGGGTAGAAACCAGATGACCGTTTTTCTGGGAAATAACAAGGATTGGACATCCGTAGCGGGAGAACGAAAATCACAAGCACTCCTAAGCTTGGCACAGGCATTAGCTAGAGCTAGGCAACCTTGAAATTTGCGGCGCGAGTTCTCCCCATCTCCAAACCAAGCTTGAAATCATCCTTCATCGTTTGCTCACGACATTTCTTCCTTGTTCTGCGTGCAGGATCTTCCGTGGGTGCTTGACAATGCCCCTGTTCACGGATGCGGCCAGGGTTTCAAAATCGCACGAGCCATCAGAAATTTAGTATTTTAGCCTTATCTTTCGTACACTAGTTCCATTTTCCCTGAAACTTTCCCGGAACACCCGAAATCCCCGTCCCCGCGTTTCATGCGTTGAGGATCCGAGACCCGGTTCCGCTCCTGTCACTCAAAAATCGCCATTTTCTATGTTTTAAGGGTTTGCTATGACCTCTTCGTTTTTTACCCGTTTGCCCCGAAATTTGCACATGCTCTTCCTCTCACTATTCCGCCCCTTTACCCTCAAGGAAACAATTTCCAGTTCTTATCGTTACAGCCCCCGAATCGCATTTTTCCTCCATTCAAGCTGCCTAGAAAGCGCCAAAACCCCGTTCAAGTCCATTATCCTCGTTTTCTTCATCTCAAATCCCGAATTGCCATTACTAAACGTGTTTTAGAAAGCGTTTTCCTATCCACTTTGCAAAAGACTTTTTATTTTAGAAAAAAACACTAAAAACCCCGGCTTTATGGTTGTCACCGTATTTGCCGCACGCAAGTTGGGGGAGTGCGATGCGAGTCTGCGCCGATCGGAGGGAAGGTCTTAGGAAAGCTCGAGAGGTACTTGGCAAAACGCAAAAAGGTGCGACACAGGGGACATCCCCGGAGAGGTCACCCATCCCGAGTACTAATCGGCCCAAGCGCTTAAGCTGCGAGTTCGATGGAATCGTGCACAAACGCTGGTATGATCGCACCCGTTATGAGTTGTTTGTCATGCTGTCCTTATGGGAGATGGGTGTAAGCCACCGCGACCATCCACGTAGCCACGGCAGAAGATTGGGTTTCAAGACGGGATTTGTGCAAGCCTAAGGTACAAGTTCTCTCTATGGTCGTGCCGAGCGCCGAGAAAGAGGTTAGGGATGGTGTTTCCTCTACATGGTTCTTTCTTAAACCTACTCTTTGTGTAGAACAGAAGATTTCCTTCCCCTGTCAAGATTTGGTTTCCATTCATAGATGTTAGGAACCCGTGTTCCTACCCTTCCGTTTGCTTCATAGCAGATTAGTTACTTTGGACGCATGTGCTTTGTGAGTCGCCCCTTCGGCATATTTTAACAATCCCACGTGTGCGGGAAGCAGTAGTTTCTTCAGTGCGAATCAATATATAAGAAGGTGTTGAGGCTCAGTGAAGCATCCACGAATATATTGTGTTGCGCTTGCTCAAAGGAGGTTGCCCCCTCGAAGAGGCCTGCAATTCAATATCATTTCGAGTTCTTTCGTTTTAGTGGCTCATTGCAAGTTGTTTCCATTTCTAGTTGCATTACTATGGTTGGTGAAATAGTGTTGCAGGGTCTCCACGTCTGGTACCAAAGTGATTTCCACGGCCAATTTTTTGTTCCTCTCTCTTCAGATACTCGCGGCGATCCAATTCTGCACATCGCATGCTCTCACCTCACCCAACCGGGATCTTGGTGATCAGAAAGTGGTCCAGATCTTGTTGCATTACTCGCTCTGCAGACCGGGGCGAGAAGTTGTGGGTGCATGCTTTTTCAGCAACTTTGCATTCCATTCGCATTCATTACCGTGCGGCCCGATTTCGGTAGAAACCAGATGACCGTTTACGGGAAATAACAAGGATTACGAGACATCCAAATACCGGAGAAGGAAAATCACAAGCACTCCTAAGCTTGGCACGGGCATTAGCTAGAGCTAGGCAACCTTGAAAGTTGCAGGCGGTTGTCCCCATCTCCAAACCAGAAGCTTCAGAAATCATCCTTCATCGTTTGCTCGTGACCTTTCCTCCTTGTTCTGCGTGTAGGATCTTCGGTGGGTGCTTGACAATGCCCCTGTTCACGGATGCGGCCAGTGTTTCAAAATCGCACGACTCATAGGAAATTTGGTATTTTAGCCATATCTTTCGTACACTAGTTGCGTTTTCCCTGAAACTTTCCCGGAACACCCGAAATCCCCTTCCCGCGTTTCATGCGTTGAGGATCCGAGACCGGTTCGCTCCTATCACTCAGAAATCACCATTTTCTATGTTTTAAGGGTTTGCTATGACCTCTTTGTTTTTACCCGTTACCCCAAATTTGCACACACTCTTCCTCTCACTATTCCTTCCTGTTTACCCTCAGTAAAAACAATTTCCAGATTCTTGTTATCAATTATGACCCCCAAATCACATTTTCCTCCATTCAAGCTGCCTAAAGAGCGCCAAAACCCGTTCAAGTCCATTATCCTCGTTTTCTTCATCTCAAATCCACGAATTTCGATTACTTAACGAGTTTTAGAAAGCGTTTTCCTATCCACTTTGTAAGAATTTTTATTTTAGAAAAAAACACTAAAACCCCGGCTATGGTTGTACCTATGGTTGTCACCCGTAATTCGCACGCAAGTTTGGGAGTGCGATGCGAGGTCGGCACCGAGATCGGAGGCAAGGTCCGAGGAAAGCTCGGAAGTACTTGGCAAAAAGCCAAACCAGGGTGCGTCAAGGGGACTTCCCGGAGGTCACCCATCCATAAAGATCATCGATTACAAAAGGAATGAGGAATGAGAATACGAGAATGAGCGAAAAGGCAACATGCGAAATTATAGATAACAGAGTAATTCTTTATGTATGTGAAGTTACAGTGAATTGAAACAAGATCATTTGTATCATATAAATAAGATGGAATTTAAAGACACAAAGTTCTGTAAATAACATCTGCCATAACACAAAGTTTCTTGACATAACACAGACAAATGATCTTCACAAAATTAAATGAAAGCTTGGGGATAAAAGAGATCAGATAGACAAAGAATGAAAAGCCCTTATGTATTGATTTCTTTATGATCTATTTACACTTTCGAAAATAAGCCAAGTTCTTCCTCCTTTCAAAATGGCGTGGAGAGGCCATTATATAGCTTACAAATCAGTTACTCTTTGTAACCACTTCTTTTAACTAAAGATTAGTTAAGGATTGCCAATCATGATACCTCGACTTATTACAATGAATCCGAGAAAAAGAATTAGAAAGAAGAGAAGAATAAGGAGAAGAAGACGGTGGTTATGAATGGGAGGGACCCACCGACTTCAAAATTCCATTTGCTGAATCTCTTGATGCCTCGGCTATGTCTCTGCCACGAGGGGTGACGTGTTGGCTGTAGGCGAGGTCCCAAAATCCGAGGCACTTCTCCATTTCCTTATCAAACTCGACATGAGTATGATAGTCTTTATTTGCTTCTTCAATGGCAGATTGAAGAGAGCAAGATCTCCTTCATTTTCTCTTTGGAAATGGATCTTTCCTTGAATAGATTATCTTTGACAAAAGCTCTGAATTGAGCTTTGATTTCTTGCAAGGAAAGAGGCACACCAGAAGTTTCATCCTGAAGATGACAATGTATATCTTTGAAAGCGAGATCCTGACCGTGTCTTGAAAGCCTCACCCTTACGCAGGTATTCTTGACTCTCCCAAAGCCTCCTCCAGACTTTGATCTTCCACTCCATGCTGTAAACCCGGGACTTTGTGATTATCCTTTGCATCATCAAAAACCTTATTCGCCAATAAAATGTTCTCATCATCTGTCCCATGAGACGGAGGTCTCTATCTGGCTTGCTCGAGTTTGAGCTCTTTATCTATGATCCCGATAGTGGAGGAGAGCTTCTGTTGCAAATTGTTCACCTTTCCGTGGAGTTTGAAAGCTTCATCGATGAAGTTCAATCCTGCAACAAGCATATCTTCCACCATGGCCTCCATAGCTCTGCCATAGATGGAATACTTGTGCATGTCTTTGATACTCTGTACTTCATCTTGGCTCAAAATTACAGGTGGCGGAAGGGTAGTCAATGGGGTAGGGTCCAAAACTTTGTCCTTAGACAAAAGAGATTTGATAAAACCTGTGAGAATCTGGGCTTGTTCCTCCAACTGTTCAATAGTTTGCTGCCCTTTCTCTACCCTCCCAATGACTCTTGTGACCGTTTCCTGGAGGTTGTGGATCTCACCTTCAGGAGTAGACTCTCCCATAGGAATCCTTGAGAATTCTAGGTCAGATGCTGTAAGTCTGCTCGATTTATCTCTGTAGGCTTAGCATCTCCGGAATTGCTGACCACAGAGCATCGAGACACTATCACGGAGGTGATTACGGCTTTTTGGCACGAGAAGGAGTAGTGCCTAACAGGGCTGCCACACATCAAAATTTGGCCTGAGCTCAGGAGGAAGATTTCCTCTTTCTCTTGTCAACAAAGGTTGCACCCATGCAAAAGGAAGAGGAAGCGGCGGGAGGGCAAGAGGACCAAGAGAGAGAGCTCATGACACTCAAGGTTTGCACTGTTGTTGTCTCAAGTTGAGATGTGAGTGGGCGCTTGAGACAATTGCTTGCGAGAGGAATCAATAGCACTTGGAAGTTCGGTGCTCTGGACTTTCCTTATCTTTATCCGTTGGAGCTTGGGGAGCATTTGTAGGAGGCGGCACTTCACTCTCTTCACTTTCACTGAGAACAATGATGTTCTCTGGTCCCAAAGGCACTTCTACCTGCTTTCTTTGAGGATCTTTTTCCACAGGCTCCTTCTTAACCTCTTTGAATTTCTTCTGGTATACTTGGGTGGATGAAGAAGGAGTAGAAGCTGCAGGTCCTTGCGTTGATGAGGCAGGAGGGGTTTGCACAGGTGTGTCTGATATGGGAGTCGATGCTTCCCTCCTTGGTGTTGAAACATCCTTAGAGGAGGATTCTCCTGAGTGCCTTCTAAGCTCTCGAACTTTCTTATCAAACCAGACCTTAGTCCTGACTAAGACTGGAGCTAGGATCTCGGCCAGATCATCTTTCTCTTTCTTGTTCCAATCCAAGTCCTCCAAGGGAGTGTGCTTAACCACATTGTCATACTCATATGAGTATAGATCAGAGTTGTCATCCTGGAGTCCTTCAGGAACTTGGTACAAGCCGAGTTCTTGGATCAATTGCAGAGAGAACCTGCCATAATGCCTCCTTCTAGCCTCAAAATCATCGCACGATCATCGGCCCATAGTCTTACGTATACGCCCTATGATGATAGATTATCTTGATGTTACTCATGAACTTCTTCAAGTCGAAGCAAGTTCTTGGCTTGAAGAAATGAACATGATGGGAACCGGGGCTCTTTCTATATTACGTGCGTCAGGGGCTGTTTTTTTACAAGTGTAATTTCCCAAAGAGATGGGAAAGTGCAAACCGATAAATCTTCTTGTCTCTGCGGTTACGTGTGCAATTTGTCTAACTACTGCATACTTCTATCAAAGCCATCTTATCAACTGCGAACATGGGAAGCCTCGGAGAGGGTGCTCTCATGCAATGAAGCTGATATAGGAGAATTTTCTGAATTGGATAAAATAGGCACCGTAGTGCGATATCAGGTTCATGGCTTCATCAGAAAACCTTCTAGCAGTGTCACCTTCAAGAAGCCTGACCACGTACATGGTGAAAGCATCATTTACCCTTCGAAATTGTGATTCTTTGGTCTCTAGGGGTGAGCTGCGGGCAGTAGGCATATACAGGATCATCCTTGTGGGCATCGATGTAAGAAAAACCAAACCATTGCCTTGATGCCGCGAGAGTATACATCAGGTACGAAGTCATGTAGAACTTCTTCGTTTGTTGTACATTGGACATGCTTTGCTCATAAGTTCATGCGATGATTTCCGCCCGATTGATATTTTGAGTTCCCTCGCACACCATGTTGATGGCGGGCACATCCAGAAATGGAATTCGTTAGTAGAGGTAAGCCCATAACCCGAGCGTAGGATTATAAAATCGACAATTCTTCATTGAAATCAGCCCGAAAAAGAGTCTTGGATAGGCGAGATGCTCCCTTCTTAGGGTTCTTTAGCCAGGACTTCACCACCCCACCTTGTATTTGTCGTTGTCTTGATTGAGCAGGCACATGCTTGATTATGGGAAACAACTATGGCATTATCCATTTCCTGGAATCCTCGGTGCGGTGCTAATGGCGGCGGCGTCTAGTTTGGCGATGAGTTCCCATGTATGTTGGTCAATTCACTCGAATCAGGGTCGAAGTGAGCTCCGCATGAAAGCACTGTATCAGCACATTGCACCGAGATTGGGAAACCTCCAGCTGAAAGCCAAACCGCTGTCGTGAATCATCTGCGCCATTGGTGTAGGGTTTGCATCTGCCATCCTTGCCCAAAAATCACCAAAGTCAAGATGACGAGCTTCACTGTCCCCAATATTGGGAACAGCAGATTCTAGTGGTGAGATTTGTTCTGTCCACTGAAATTTGATCTTCATATTGATAGTAATTCGGAGGCGAGAGCCATGCAAACTAGACTCGGGAAGGAATTACGAGGAAGGATACACGCGCGGAATTTAGATTGCAAGGGTTCGAGCAAAGGATAGCATGGAAGCAGTGTGAAAAATGCATAGGGGTTTGCTCGTTATATAGCCGATTAGGAGAGAGAAAGATAATGAATGCGCATTTAATACATACCTACCAATTTGAATAAGCAAGATATTCGGGTAGAGCGGGAAAAATAAGCACGAATGGCACTTGGTTCATTTGGGACATGTGGGATGCGAATGCGCGAAACACGCGGCTCGGCCGATTCGGGCGAAGCGGGGAAAAGACGCACAAATGCCTTTTGGGACATGCGGGACAAAAGTGCGTGAAGTGCGTGAAACTCGACTCGGGCGGTGACAATGGATCGGACGAAAAAATGTGAAGTAACGGGTTCGGGTGAGGCGAACTTGGGACACATTTGGGACGTGAAAGTGCGAAGTCGTGTGTTCGGGTGATTCGGCCGAAAATGGAACAACTTGCCCAGGTGAACTTGGGACATTTGGGACAAAAATTCAGAAGGCCCGAAAAAAACTTCGAGGAAACCGGCCGATCGGGAAGCAGAGGCCCCAATTGAACTTGGGACACGCGGGACAAAAATGTCCGACAGGCCCGAAAAACACACAAAATGACCCAAAAACGTAGATTTTCTCAATTTCTCGACTTTTAACATTAAGTACAACAGAGAAGACACTTAAACTCAAAATTTTAAATTTTCACTTTCTTAAGAAGCGGGGAATTTTGAGTGGACAACAGTGGCTCATTAGGGATGACTTGGCATAAATTCAAGGAATGAGACAAGGTAAGAACTTAGACAAACTCGGGAAGAAGCGGACCCGTACCTTATCCATTGGGCCACGGAGTCAAAAAAGCAAACCAATACGAGGAGAAACACACCAAAACAAAAGGAAAAAAAAAAAAGCGCTATACTGAGAATATACAAAGGACTCCCTAATCACCTATGACTTGAACAATTTCAGTACTTGCCTTATAAGGAAGTGGGAGAGGAGAACCATCCATGTAATCAAGATAAAAGAATTCTTACCCAGCAAAGTGTCGATCTTGAAAGGTCAGAGCGAAGGGAATCAAACTTGCCATGGCTGCCCACGAGGTTCATGCCTTTTATCCCATAACAAAAGTGTCTCCACTTGGAAATCTCGAACCTAGGCTTTCTTATCAAACGGGACCTTTACCTTCTGTGGTGAACAGATATCCTATCAGCAACCTCGATCTGTTCTCATTCAATTTGTGAAGGTACATAATTCTCTTATCAAAGCATCACTAAAACTAGTATCTTGATGGCCTTCATTAGATGCAAGGTGGCAGCTCCACTTTATTCTTGCATTGAGCTTCTACTCCATATACCACTTGAAAAGGAGACATTCCAATAGCTCTCTTTGGTGTGATCCTGTCTGCCCAAAGAGCATCATAGAGCTTCTTGTGCCAGTTTCGTTGAGACTCATTGACTAATTTCCTTATAATAGTCACCAAATTTTTATTAGTGGATTCTGCTTGCCCATTTCCCTGAGGATAGTAATCTGAGGAGTGAGCCAAAGAGATGCCATACCCATAGCAAAAATCCATTATCTCGGTTGAAGAGAAATTCGAAGCATTATCTGTCACAATCTTGTTAGGTACACCATACCTTACCAAGATGTTCTCTTTGATGAAGTTGCACACCACTTCAGAAGTAGTACTCTTTACTGGAATAGCTTCTACCCATTTGGTGAAATAATCCGTGGCAGTTAATACATGAGTATGACCAGCACTAGAAGAGGGGATTAAGTGTTCCATGAAGTCAAACCCCACTTTGTTGAAAAGGTTCTTCAATTACAAGCGGCTTAAGAGCGAAGAGGCCAATTTGGGTCTTCCCCGAAAGTCGACAAGCCTCACATTTATCAACCCACTTGGATGCATCTCTGAACAAGGAAGGCCAGTAATATCCTCCACGAAGTATCTTATGAGCAGTGACCATTGATGAATAGTGCCCTCCACATGCCTGATCATGAAAAGCTGAGAGTAACTTTTTCTGTTGTTCCTTGTCCACACATTTCAAAAACCTTCCATCTAACCCACGTTTGAACAAGGCGTTTTCCCACAACACATATTGCACTGACCTTAGTTTAACAGTCCTCTTTTCTTTGGCAGTTAAATGAGAGGGCATTCTCCATAGGTGAGAAAATGAGTGATATCGACATACCATTCATCAAGCCCGAGCTAAGAAGCAGAGCGGTAGGAAGGCCAACTTTATCCTCCAGTAACTCATGTCTAGCTCCTTCAGCAATGAGCTCACAAAGGCCTTTTCCACGAACAAGCTTGGTCGGTTTGATGTCAATATCATATTCTTGGACCTTAGCAACCCAGTTCCCTCTCTTGGATCCAAATTCCTGTTGTGTGAGAATTGACTTAACAGTTGTATCTGGAACCAACACCATGGAATGAGAGTTGAGAATGTAAAAATGAAAGCTTGCATGACTTTAACCACTTTGCAAAAGCATGTTTTCCATCATGGTGTATTTTAACTCATGATCTTTCAGAATATAGCTCATGAATGCAATTGGGAGTTCATGCTCATTAGAATCTTCTTGAGTCAAAACAGCAGCCAAGGTATTATCTGTGGCATAGCAATAGATAATAAAATCTTTGCTGAAATCAGGACATGCTAAAACAGGAGTTTTAGCGATAGCTCTTTTAATACCTTCAAAGGATTCCTTTCCTTCAGAAGACCAACCAAACATTTGTTTGCCTTTCATCATTTGGGAAATATTCAAAGTTAACTCTGCAAAATCAGGGATGAACCTTCTTAAAAAATTGATCTTACCAAAGAAAGAGTGCACGCCCTTTTTGCTGGTTGGGAGAGGAATTTGCTGGATAGCTTGAACTCGCTCAGGATCAATCTTAATACCATCTTTGGAGACGATGTGCCTAATAATTTCCCTACGTGACACAAAAAGATAGATTTTTAGGATTGAAAGAAATCCCATGTTCTCTACATCTTAGCGAAGCTGTCTCCGGTGGTCAAAATGATCCGCCCTTGTTTTAGAAAACACGGTCAAGTCATCAGGTATATGACAATACACTTCCCTTTCAAACTTCCAAAGGCCAGATCCATAGCTCTCGAAAAGTGGCACCACATTAATGAGCCCAAAGGCATTCTTTTGTAAGCAAAGGTACCCCAGGAGTAGTGAAAGCTGTTTTGTGTTGATCTGCGATATCAACCTCTACTGATTATATCCGAGAATCCATCAAGCATAGATAACATTTCAGATCCTGTTCTTTGCTTGCAGACCTGATCCATCATAGGCAAAGGATAATTATCTTTCAGGAAGCTTGATTGATTCACTGAAATCAACACGAGATCACGGATCTCACCATTTTCTTCCTAACGAGGCACAATATTGGCAATCCATGTTGAATGGTGAATGGGAAAAATGATTTTGGCCTTCAACAACTTCTGTATTTCTTGAAAGATGGTGTCAGCTATTTTGGGGTTGTATTGCCTCTGTTTACTTAAAAGGCTTAATTCCAGGTTTGAGAGGAATAAAATGCTGCATATCTTTTGGTTTGAAAGCTTTTAAATCTTCATAAGAGTAAGCAAGAACATCCTTATACCTCTTTAAAAGATCAATTGCTTTTTCCTCTCATCTGCTGTGCAACATTTTCCAATGTTCACGAGCTTAGGAT
This sequence comes from Taxus wallichiana var. yunnanensis, assembly GCA_018340775.1. Classification (NCBI taxonomy): domain Eukaryota; kingdom Viridiplantae; phylum Streptophyta; class Pinopsida; order Cupressales; family Taxaceae; genus Taxus; species Taxus wallichiana. Next base: position 662,633,537 of record CM031241.1, read on the forward strand.
CAATAGAACTCCCAATATTAATTTTGTCATACTCAGCTGATTGTTGAGGTCCAGTAGAAGCTCTAGACTTTACATACCTGTCATGTTTATCAAATAGTTCCTCTAAACTCACCAATCCTTTAGGAATCTTGTTTCCTTTGAGTTTGATGCATCCATCCTGATCCGTTTCTTCTCCTTGGGTGACTGCTTTGTCAAAGGGCACATTTTCACGAGGCAGGTTGTCACTTCCTTCAAAATACAGTTGTTCAAAATTACCCTTGAGTTCTAAGAAAGAAAGCAAGTGTTGATCATCATTGAAAACTTGCCAGTTATTTGTATTATCAGGTACACTAGGTCGATGGATCATCTCAATGGTGAACTTATCTTGAGAGAAGTCAGGATGAGGAATCAGTAGTGACCCTGAGACTACTAGTGAATCAGCCCTACTGTTCTTCTCCCTAGGTATTGCTTCGATGGAGAAAGCATCAAGAAATTCAATGGAATCCCAAACTGATTCCGGTAATGTTTGACCTTCCATTTTTACCTGAAAAAGGTTTCTAACTTGCTTTACTGATCAATTCCGCATCACCACGAGCGAGAAGATTCTTTACACCTTGTTCTTTGGCCACTTGCGGTCAGAATGAGAGCCTCATACTCTGTTTGTATTATTAGTATTTTTTTGAACTGACTTGAATGAAAAAGGATGAAGGCTTCCTTGGGTGACACCGATAGGACACCAGCTCGAACCAGCTGAGGAACAACTTCCATCAAACTCTAAAATCCAAACACCATTAGGATCTTTAGGTGACACTTTGGGGAGTTGAATTTCATCAGGGGACATAATCATGTAGTTACCATGCCCCATATCCTCATAGAGTATTTGTGCTTTAGGATCATCCGTTTTTGTACAATATACTCAGACTGCTTCTCAGGCAGCAACTTCTTCATTTGCCCATTAACAGGTACGAGTGCATGTGACCAATCCATTTGAATTTCTCCACCCACATCCTTACAGAAGTTCCTACTTAGCAACATCCCGTATGAAGGAGGAATATCTGCTACTAAGATGGTAGCCAAAACTCTCTTCTCAGGCAAAAGCAGCAAAAGCCACTTGTGCATCTTTAATTCTTCCGACCAGGGGCACTTCCTTACTCTCCATAGAGTAACAAGATCCATAAGTGCGTGTGAGGGTCAAGCCTAAGGCATGAGCTACTTTAGCAGGCATCACATTGTCTGAGGCTCCTGAGTCTATGACACAATTACTGAGCCTATGGCCAGCTATAAGAAGTGTTACATAAAATGGTTTGATTTTGTCATTAGGTGAGGTGACAGCGGCTACCAGACTAGGCTGTGGTGCAGAAGAAGGAGTGGGTAAAAGGCCTTTAGAGGTGGTTTTAGAATGGGAATTGACAAAGTGAATCATTTTAGCAAAAGCTTTGGGATGGGTTTGATAATACTCAGCCTCTGAGATTTGAACCTTAGTCTTTTTCAGGTGATCAATAATATCAAAAGACCCAGAAGTGGATGGGCCATCATCACTTGAGATCCTAGGTTTATCAACTTTAGGGGAAAAAGAAGTAACTTTAATAGCAGGATTGACAGGACTCACCTTTGGTGTAGATGAAATGGGGATAGGAGATCCTCTTTTTGCAATTACGGGGATAGTTGTCGGCTGCTCCTTAGATTTCTTGGGGGCTGCGTCACTTTCTCCCTCTGATTTGTCTGCTCTCGAGTCATGACAGTGAATGATTCACTATTCATGTCTGCTACTACTTCATCATAATCATCTCCATCATCAATGCCCTCAGTGGTGAAGAAATTAACTCGAGATCCCTCAAGTTCATCTGCTTCATCATCAACTTCTTCCACAAATTCCTCACAAGCTTCATTATCCTCATCATCATCTGGTTCCTCAACTTCACAGGTTGCATTGACAGGAACTTTAACAGGAGGTCCTTCAAGCGCTAATCTTGTTTGAGAAGCGGGCAAAATTTTACTGGGCTGAAAATTCCTCCTTGGAGCGTCTGCATAGGGAGCATCTTTGAGCGAATTGTTTCTTTATGGCAATGAGATCATTCGCAAGTTTTGAACCAATGGATCGAGTATTAGGTCCGGGGGTGAAGAGGAGAAAGAAGCGACTTAGATTTGGAAGGGTCTCTCCTCAACTTCCACGACATGATTAAATCATCCTCGACACTAACAGAAGAGTTTGATCTTCACCCAATGTTGCGAGATTAGCCCTTCTTAGCGCATAACTAACTTCGGTGATTGGGCATTTAGGAAGAAACATTTTGGATTTGATCAACAGTCGAGTATTTGGTGGAATTTTATTAATCAACTTTGTTGAATCGGGCCACAAATTCTCTCATGGGCTCTTGTGAATCTTTCTTATCGAGAGATTTGGGCTAGCAAGGCATGCACATCTTCTGCTTTGGTTTGAAATGGTTTTCAAACCTAGTTCTCATGGTGTCCCGACTAGTGATAGCACCCAGTAGGAGGTGATAGAACCAATCAGCAACATTATCTTGTAAAGTCTCAGAAAGCAGTCTCACGGAGACGTCTTCATGTTCACTCCCGAGAACTCCACATGCAACTATGAAGGCTGCGATGTGTTCATCGGATGCACTTTACCATCACCTTTGAATTTAGGGAAGTTCTTCCGTTACCTCTGGTAACTCATGCGAAGGCGAGGAAGAGGCAAGGGGCCCGACACGATGACCCCGGGGCAATGGTACCGCCATTCTTGGAAAAATGGCTTGGAGAGGAACTATGACACACCGCAAGAATCAAAGCTCGAAGATTAGGACTAGGCGGCTCTGAAGGAATACCACCATAGGAATTCTATCTTGAGCAGGTGGAGTGCTTGTCGAGCGAGTCTTTCTATTTCTTGTTGAAGGAAAGGAAAACCTGCTTTGCTCAAAAGCTGGCGAGAATCTTGATACCAGGGCCTTCTCCCTCGAGTAAAACACGGAGTCGCGGATCGAAAGGATGATCAAAATTACAGAAGCTGGAATATGATTTTCCCAGTGGAGTCACAAAAGCTTGGTCGTCAAATAGGACTTTACGAAGAGCAACGATCGGGGGACAAGAAGTCCCTCCTCTTTAATGGGAGAGGTTCCCTTATTCGAAAGCGAACCTATTTACAAATATACAAAACATGATTTTCTGGTTGAACTTGGATATTACGAAAGTGTTTTCTATAAAGATCATCAATTACAAAAGGACTGAGGAATGAGAATACGAGAATGAGCAGAAAGGCAACATGCAGAATTATAGATAACAGAGTAATTCTTTATGTATGCGAAGTTACAGTGAATTGAAACAAGATCATTTGTATCATATAAATAAGATGGAATTTAAAGACACAAAGTTCTGTAAATAACATCTGCCAGAACACAAAGTTTCTTGACATAACACAAACAAATGATCTTCACAAAATTAAATGAAAAGCTTGGGGATAAAAGAGATCAGATAGACAAAGAATGAAAAGCCCTTCTGTATTGATTTCTTTATGATCTATTTACACTTTCAGAAAATAAGCCAAGTTCTTCCTCCTTTCAAAATGGCGTGGAGAGGCCATTATATAGCTTACAAATCAGTTACTCTTTGTAACCACTTCTTTTAACTAAAGATTAGTTAAGGATTGCCAATCGCAATACCTCAACTTATTACAATGAATCCGAGAAAAAGAATTAGAAAAGAAGAGAAGAATAAGGAGAAGAAGACGATTGGTTATGAATGGGAGGGACCCACTGACTTCAAAATTCACTTCCTGAATCTCTTCATGGCTCGGCTATGTCTCTGGCAAGAGGGGACTGACGTGTTGGCTGTAGACTGAGCCCAAAATCCGAGGCACTTCTCCATTTCCTTATCAAACTCGACATGAGTATGATAGTCTTTATTTGCTTCTTGATGGCGAGATTGAAGAGAGCGAGATCTCCTTCATTTTCTCTTTGGAAATGGAGCTTTCCTTGAATAGATTATCTTTGACAAAAGCTCTGAATTGAGCTTTGATTTCTTGCAAGGAAAGAGGCACACCAGAAGTTTCATCCTGAAGATGACAATGTATATCTTTGAAAGCGAGATCTGACCGATGTCTTGAAAGCCTCACCCATACGCCCGCTATTCTTGACTCTCCCAAAGCCTCCTCCAGACTTTGATCTTCCACTCCATGCTTGTAAACCCGGGACTTTGTGAGATTATCCTTTGCATCATCAAAAACCTTATTCGCCAATAAAATGTTCTCATCATGTCATCCCATGAGACGGAGGTCTACTATCTGTTGCTCCAGAGTTTGAGCTCTTTATCTATGATCCCGATAGTGGAGGAGAGCTTACATTGCAAATTGTTCACCTTTCCGTGGAGTGGAGTTTGAAAGCTTCATCGATGAAGTTCAATCCTGCACAAGCATATCTTCCACCATGGCCTCCATAGCTCTGCCATAGACGGAATACTTGTGCATGTCTTTGATACTCTGTACTTCATCTTGGCTCAAAATTACGGGTGGCGGAAGGGTAGTCGATGGGGTAGGGTCCAAAACTTTGTCCTTAGACAAAGAGATTTGATAAAACTGTGAGAATCTGGGCTTGTTCCTCCAGTGTTCAATAGTTTGCTGCCCTTTCTCTACCCTCCCAATGACTCTTGTGACCCGTTTCACGGAGGTTGTGGATCTCACCTTCGGGGTAGACTCTCCCATAGGAATCCTTGAGAATTCTAGGTCGGATGCACTGTAAGTCTGCTCTGATTTATCTCTTTGTAGGCTTAGCGATCTCCGAGGAATTGCTGACCACAGAGCATCGACACTATCACGGAGGTGATTACGGCTTTTTGGCGAGAAGGAGGAGTAGTGCTATAACAAGGCTGCCACAACATCAAAATTTGGCCACTGAGCTCAGAGGAAGATTTCCTCTTTCTCTTCATCAAAAAGGTTGCACCCATGCAAAAGAGGAAGAGGAAGCAGCAGGAGGGCAAGAGGACCAAGAGACAGAGAGCTCATGACACTCAAGGTTTGCACAGCTGTTGTCTCAAGTTGAGATGTGAGTGGGGCGCTTGAGACAATGCTGCGAGAGAGAATCAATAGCACTTGGAAGTTCAGTGCTCTGGACTTCCTTATCTTTATCCGTTGGAGCTTCAGGAGCATTTGTAGGGGCTGGCACTTCACTCTCTTCACTTTCACTGAGAACAATGATGTTCTCTGGTCCCAAAGGCATACTGCTTTCTTTGAGGATCTTTTCCCACGGGCTCCTTCTTAACCTCTTTGAATTTCTTACGGTATACTTGGTGGATGAAGAAGGAGTGAAGGCTGCGAGTCCTTGCGTTGATGAGGCAGGAGGGGTTTGCACAGGTGTGTCTGATATGGGAGTCGATGCTTCCCTCCTTGGTGTTGAAACATCCTTAGAGGAGGATTCTCCTGAGTGCCTTCTAAGCTCTCGAACTTTCTTATCAAACCAGACCTTAGTCCTGACTAAGACTGGAGCTAGGATCTCGGCCAGATCATCTTTCTCTTTCTTGTTCCAATCCAAGTCCTCCAAGGGAGTGTGCTTAACCACATTGTCATACTCATATGAGTATAGATCGGGTTGTCATCCTGGAGTCCTTCAGGAACTTGAGTACAAGCCGAGTTCTTGGATCAATTGCAGAGAGAACCTGCCATAATGCCTCCTTCTAGCCTCAAAATCATCTGCACAGTCAGCCCAATAGTCTTCTGTATCTGCCCTATGATGATAGATTATCTTGATGTTCTGCTCAATGAACTTCTTCAAGTCGAAGCAAGTTCTTGGCTTGAAGAAATGAACAGTGATGGGAACCAGGGCTCTTTCTATATTCTGTGCGTCCAGGGCTGTTTTACAAGTGTAATTTCCCAAAGAGATGGGAAAGTGCAAACCAGTAATCTTCTTGTCTCTGCAGGTTCTGTGCAATTTGTCTAACTACCTGCATACTTCTATCAAAGCCATCTTATCACTGCAGAACATGGGAAGCCTCGGAGGGGTGCTCTCATGCAGTGAGCTTTGATATAGGAGAATTTTCGAATTGGATAAAATAGGCACCGTAGTGCGATATCGGGTTCATGGCTTCATCGAGAAAACCTTCTAGCGATGTCACCTTCGAAGCGACCACGTACATGGTGAAAGCATCATTTACCCTTGAAAATTGTGATTGCTGGTCTCAGGGTGAGCTGCGGGTAGTAGGCATATACGGGATCATCCTTGTGGGCATCGATGTAAGAAAAACCAAACCATTGCCTTGATGCCGCGGAGTATACATCAGTACGAAGTCATGTAGAACTTCTTCGTTTGTTGTACATTGGACAATTTGCTCACCAAGTTCATGCGATGATTTCCGCCCGATTGATATTTTGAGTTCCTCGCACACCATGTTGATGGCGGGCACATCCGAGAAATGGAATTCGTTAGTAGAGGTAAGCCCATAACCGAGCCGAGTAGGATTATAAAATCGACAATTCTTCATTGAAATCTGCTGAAAAAGAGTCTTGGACAGGCGAGATGCTCCCTTCTTAGGGTTCTTGAGCCAGGACTTCGCCACCCGCGCCTTGTATTTATCGTTGTCTTGGTTGAACAGGGCCTGTGCTTGATCCCGGGAAACAACTATGGCATTATCCATTTACGGAATCCTCGGTGCGGTCTTATGGCGGCGGCGTCGGTTTGGCGATGAGTTCCCCATGTATATTGGTCAATTCACTCGAATCAGGGTCGAAGTGAGCTCCGCACGAAAGCACTGTATCAGCACACTGTACTGAGATCGGGAAACCTCCAGTGAAAGCCAAACCACTGTCGTGAATCATCTGCGCCATTGGTGTAGGGTTTGCATCTGCCATCCTTGCCCAAAAATCACCAAAGTCAAGATGGCGAGCTTCACTTGTCCCCATATTGGGAGCAGCGGACTCTAGTGGTGAGATTTGTTCTGTCCTGAAATTTGATCTTCATGTTGATAGTAATTCGGAGGCGGAGCCAAAAGCTAGACTCGGGAAGGAATTACGAGAGGAAGGGATACACGCGAGAATTTAGATTGCGAGGTTCGAGCAAAGGATAGCATGGAAGCGTGTGAAAAATGCATAGGGGTTTTGCTCGTTATATAGCCGATTTAGGAGAGAAAGAGTAATGAATGCGCATTTAATACATACCTACCAATTTGAATAAGCAAGATATTCGGGTAGAGCGGGAAAAATAAGCACGAATGGCACTTGGTTCATTTGGGACATGTGGGACGCGAATCGCGAAACACGCGGCTCGGCCGATTCAGGCGAAGCGGGAAAAAGACGCCTGAAATGCCTTTTTGGGACATGCGGGACAAAAGTGCGGACAAAATGCGTGAAACATCGACTCGCGATTTGATCGGACGAAAATGTGAAAAATGGAACAACAGGCGAAATTGAACTTGGGACATTTGGGACGTGAAAGCCTTAAAAAGTCACCGATGGTTCGGGCGTTGATTGGGACGGCGAAAAAATGGAACAACTTGACCCAAAAAACGTTGAACTTGGGACATTTGGGACAAAAGTTCAGAAGCGGGCCGAAAAAGACAAACTTTTGGGAAACCGGCCGATCGGGAGCAGAGGGCCCAATTGAACTTGGGACACGCGGGACAAAAATGTCAGCAGAAGCCCAAAAAACACACAAAATGACCCAAAATGTAGATTTTCTCAATTTCTCGACTTTTAACATTATTTCTAGTACATTACGAGAAGAAGACACTTAATCTAGCAACTTTGCATTCCATTCGCATTTTGTTCTTGTGCCGGCTGATTTGGTAGAAACCGGATGACCGTTTTATAGGGAAATAACAAGGATTACGGAGACATCCGGCGCCGGGAGAAGGAAAATCACTGCAAGCACTCCTAAGCTTGCATGGGCATTAGCTAGAGCCGAAACTTTGAAAGTTGCGGGCGGTTGTCCCCATCTCCAAACCGAAGCTTGAAATCATCCTTCATCGTTTTCTTGTGACCTTTCCTCCTTGTTAATTACTGCGTGTAGGATCTTGGTGGGTGCTTGTGATGCCCCTATTCACGGATGCGGCGGGGTTTCAAAATCGCACAAGCCATAGGAAATTCGGTATTTTAGCCATATCTTTCGTACACTAGTTCCGTTTTCCACGAAACTTTCCCGGAACTCCCGAAATCCCGTCCCCACGTTTCATGCGTTGAGGATCACGAGACCCGGTTCCGCTCTATCACTCGAAATCACCATTTTCTAAGTTTTAAGGGTTTCTTATGACCTCTTCATTTTTACCCGTTAGCCCCGAAATACGCACACGCTCTTCCTCTCACTTATTCCGCCCCTTTTACCCTCAAGGAAACAATTTCCGAGTTCTTATCGTTCTGACCCCGAATCGCATTTTCCTCCATTATTTGCTGCCAGAGCGCCCAAAACCCCGTTGAGTCCATTATCCTCATTTTCTTCATCTCAAATCCCGAATTGCCATTACTAAATGTGTTTTAGAAAGCGTTTTCCTATCCACTTTGCAAAAGACTTTTTATTTTAGAAAAAAACACTAAAAACCCCGGTATGGTTGTCACCCGTAATTCCACGCAAGTTGGGGAGTGCGATGCGATCTTCGGCGAGGTCGGTGCCGGATCGGAGGCAGGTCCGAGAAGCTCGGAGGTACTTGGCAAAAGCCAAAAAGGGTGCAACCCGGGACTTCCCGGGAGGTCACCCATCCAGTACTACTCTGCCCAAGCGCTTAAGCTGCGAGTTTTGATGGGATCCGGTGCCTGGCAAACGGTATGATCGCACTTTGTTATGAATTGTTTGTCATGCTTTGTCCTTATGGGAGATGGGTGTAAGCCACCGCGACCATCCACGTAGCCACGACAGAGAAGATTGTGTTTCAAGAAGGGATTTGTGCAAGCCTTAGGTACAAGTTCTCTCTATGGTCGTGCCGGCGCCAAGAAAGAGGTTAGGGATGGTGTTTCCTCTACATGGTTCTTTCTTAAACCTACTCTTTGTGCGAGAACAAAATGATTTCCTTCCCCATTCAAGATTTGGTTTTCATTCGTAGATGTTAGGAACCCGTGTTCCTACCCTTCCGTTGCTTCATGCAGATTAGTTACTTTGGACGCATGTGTTTTGTGAGTCGCCCCTTCGGCATATTTTAACAATCCCACGTGTGCGGGAAGCGATAGTTTCTTCATTGGGAATCGGTATATAAGAAGGTGTTGAGGCTCGGTGAAGCATCCACGAATATATTGTGTTCTGATTACTCAAGGAGGTTGCCCACTCGAAGAGTACTGCGATTCATATCATTTGAGTTCTTTCGTTTTAGCGGCTCGTTGCTGAGTTGTTTCCATTTCTAGTTGCATTATTGTGGTTGGTGAAATAGTGTTGCGGGGTCTCACGTCTTGTACCAAAGCGATTTCCACGGCCAATTATTTGTTCCTCTCTCTTGGATACTCGCGGCGATCAATTATGCACATCGTATGCTCTCACCTCTCCCAATGAGATCTTGGTGATCGAGAAAGTGGTGCAGATCTTGTTGCATTCTATTACTGCGGATCTGGGTAAAAGTTGTGCGTTGTGCGTTTCCAGCAACTTTGCATTTCGTTCGCGATTACATTCAGTGCCGGCCGATTTCGGGTAGAAACCGAGATGACCATTTTACGGGAAATAACAAGGATTACGGACATCGGCACCGGAGAAGGAAAATCACAAGCACTCCTAAGCTTGGCATGGGCATTAACTAGAGCCGAGGCAACCTTGAAAGTTGTAGGCGGTTGAACCCATCTCAAACCGGAAGCTTGAAATCATCCTTCATCGTTTGCTCACGACCTTTCCTCCTTGTTACTGCGTGCGAGATCTTCGGTGGGTGTTTGACAATGCCCCTGTTCACGGATGCGGCGGGGTTTCAAAATCGCATGAGCCATAGGAAATTCGGTATTTTAGCCATATCTTTCGTACACTAGTTCCGTTTTCCCTGAAACTTTCTCGAAACACCCGAAATCCCCATCCCGCATTTCATGCGTTGAGGATCGAGACCGGTTCTACTCCTGTCACTCGAAATCGCCATTTTCTATGTTTTAAGGGTTTCTTTATGACCTCTTCGTTTTTACCCGTTAAGCCCAGAAATTTGCACATGCTCTTCCTCTCACTTTATTCCACCCCTTTTACCCTCGAGGAAACAATTTCCGGTTCTTATCGTTCTGACCCCGAATCACATTTTCCTCCATCAAGTGCCTAGAGCGCCAAAAACCCCGTTCAAGTCCATTATCCTCGTTTTCTTCATCTCAAATCCTTAATTGCCATTACTAAACGTGTTTTAGAAAGCATTTTCCTATCCTTTGCAAAAGACATTTTATTTTAGCAAAAAAACACTAAAACCCTTAGCTATGGTTGTCACCCGTAATTACACGCAAGTTGGGGGAGTGCCATGCGATCTTGGAGGCAAGGTCGGTGCTAGATCGGAGGCGAGTCAGGAAGCTCGGAGGTGCTTGGAAAAAGACAAAAACGGTGCGGCAGGGACTTCCGTGAGGTCACCCATCCCAATACTACTGCTGGCCCAAGCGCGCTTAATCGAGAGTTACGATGGGATCCGATGCACAAACTCTTGGTATGATCACACCCATTATGCGTTGTTTGTCACACTATCCTTATGGGAGATGGGTGTAAGCCACCGTGACCATCCACGTAGCCACGGAAGATTGGGTTTGAGGCGGGATTTGTGCAAGCCTAAGGTACAAGTTCTCTATGGTCATGGCGAGAGTGAGAAAGAGGTTAGGGATGGTGTTTCCTCTACAGGGTTCTTTCTTAAACCTACTCTTTGTGCAGAACAGAAGATTTCCTTCCCCTGTCAAGATTTGGTTTCCATTCGTAGATGTTAGGAACCCGTGTTCCTACCCTTCCATTTAGCTTCATAGTAGATTAGTTACTTTGGATGCATGTGCTTTGTGAGTCGCCCCTTTGGCATATTTTAACAATCCCACATGTGCGGGAAGCAGTAGTTTCTTCAGTGGGAATCAGTATATAAGAAGGTGTTGAGACTCAGTGAAGCATCCACGAATATATTGTGTTGCGCTTGCTCAAAGGAGGTTGCCCCCTCGAAGAGGCTGCGATTGATATCATTTCGAGTTCTTTCGTTTTAGTGGCTCGTTGCGAAGTTGTTTCCATTTTTAGTTGCATTCTTGTGGTTGCTGAAATAGTGTTGCGGGTCTCCAATCTGGTACCAAAGTGATTTCCACGGCCAATTTTTTGTTCCTCTCTCTTCAGATACTCGCGGTGATCCAATTCTACACATCGCATGCTCTCACCTCGCCCAACCGGGAACTCGGTGATCAGAAAGTGGTCCAGATCTTGTTGCATTACGTTCTGCAGATTTGGGCGAAGTTGTGGGTTGTCGTTTCCATCAACTTTGCATTCCGTTCGCATTACATTCTTGTGCTTGCCAATTTCGGTAGAAACAGGATGACCGTTTTACGAAATAACAAGGATTACAGACATCCGGGCGCCAGGAGAAGGAAAATCACAAGCACTCCTAAACTTGGCACGGGCATTAGCTAGAGCCATGCAACCTTGAAAGTTGCAGGCGGTTGTCCCCATCTCCAAACCAGAAGCTTCAGAAATCATCCTTCATCGTTTTCTCGCGACCTTTCCTCCTTGTTCTACGTGCAGGATCTTCGGTGGGTGCTTGACAATGCCCCTGTTCACGGATGCGGCGGGGTTTCAAAATCGCACGAGCCATAGCAAATTCGGTATTTTAGCCATATCTTTCGTACACTAGTTCTATTTTCACTGAAACTTTTTGGGAACACCGAAATCCCGTCCCCGTTTCATTCATTAAGGATCGAGACCGGTTCGCTCTGTCACTCGAAATCGCCATTTTCTATGTTTTAAGGGTTTCTTTATGACCTCTTCGTTTTTACCCGTTAGCCCCGAAATTTGCACAAGCTCTTCCTCTCACTATTCCGCCCCTTTTACCCTCGAGGAAACAATTTCCGAGTTCTTATCGTTCTGACCCCAGAATCCACATTTTCCTCCATTCAAGTTTTTGCTGAGAGCGCGAAAACCCGTTCAAGTCCATTATCCTCGTTTTCTTCATCTCAAATCTGAATTGCCATTACTAAACGTGTTTTAGAGAGTGTTTTCCTATCCTTTATAAAAAGACTTTTTATTTTAGAAAAAAAAGTAAAACCCCGGGCTATGGTTGTCACCGTAATTAAACGCAAGTTGGGGAGTGCGATGTGATCTTGGAGGCGAGGTCGGCGTCGGATCGGAGCGCAAGGTCAGGAAGCTCGGAGTCACTTGGGAAAAGCCAAAAAGGGTGTGACACGAGACTTCCCGGAGGTCACCCATCCCGAGTAATACTGCAGCGAGCGCGCTTAAGCTGCGGAGTTCGATGGGATCCGATGCACAAACGTGGCCATTTGGTATGATCGCACCCATTATGAGTTGTTTGTCACGCTTTGTCCTTATGGGAGATGGGTGTAAGCCACCGCGACCATCCACGTAGCGACTGACGAGAAGATTGGAGTTTGAGACGGGTTTTGTGCAAGCCTAAGGTACAAGTTCTCTCTATGGTCGTGCCGGCGCCGAGAAAGAGGTTAGGGATGGTGTTTCCTCTACATGGTTCTTTCTTAAACCTACTCTTTGTGCGAGAACAAAAAGATTTCATTCCCCTGTCAAGATTTGCTTTCCATTCGTAGATGTTAGGAACCCGTGTTCCTACCCTTCCGTTTATGCTTCATGCTTGATTAGTTACTTTGGACGCATGTGCTTTGTGAGTCGCCCCTTCGGCATATTTTAATAATCCCACGTGTGCGGGAAGCAGTAGTTTCTTTAGTGGGAATCAGTATATAAGAAGGTGTTGAGGCTCAGTGAAGCATCCACGAATATATTGTGTTGCGCTTGCTCAAAGGAGGTTGCCCCCTCGAAGAGGCCTGCGATTGATATCATTTCGAGTTCTTTCGTTTTAACGGCTCATTGCAAGTTGTTTCCATTTCTAGTTGCATTACTGTGGTTGGTGAAATAGTGTTGCAGGGTCTCCACGTCTGGTACCAAAGTGATTTCCACGGCTAATTTTTTGTTCCTCTCTCTTCAGATACTCGCGGCGATCCAATTCTACACATCGCATGCTCTCACCTTGCCCAACCAGGGATCTTGGTGATCAGAAAGTGGTCAGATCTTGTTGCATTACATTACTGCAGATTCGCAGGCGGAAGTTGTGGGTTGTGCCGTTTCTAGAACTTTGCATTCCGTTCGCATTGTGTTACCGTGCCCGCCCGATTTCGTGTAGAAACCATATGATGAGCCATTTCTGAGGAAATAACAAGGATTGCGAGGCGTCCAGTGCAGGAGAAGGAAAATCACAAGCACTCCTAAGCTTGGCGGGCATTAGCTAGAGCCGGAAACCTTGAAAGTTGTAGGTGGTTGTCCCATCTCCAAACAGAAGCTTGAAATCATCCTTCATCATTTGCTTGCGACCTTTCCTCCTTGTTACTGCGTGTAGGATCTTCGGTGGGTGCGTGACAATGCCCCTGTTCACGGATGTGGCCGGGTTTCAAAATCACACACGAGCCATAGGAAATTTGGTATTTTAGCCATATCTTTCGTACACTAGTTCCGTTTTCCCTGAAACTTTCCCGGAACACCCGAAATCCCCATCCCCGCGTTTCATGCGTTGAGGATCCGAGACCCGGTTCCTCTCCTGTCACTTAGAAATCACCATTTTCTATGTTTTAAGGGTTTCTATGACCTCTTCGTTTTTACCCGTTCGCCCCGAAATTCGCACACGCTCTTCCTCTCACTATTCCGCCCCTTTTACCCTCAAGGAAACAATTTCCAGTTCTTATCATTCTGACCCCAGAATCACTTTTTCCTCCATTCAAGCTGTCTAGAGCGCGAAAACCCGTTCAAGTCCATTATCCTAGTTTTCTTCATTTCAAATCCTCAATTGCCATTACTAAACGTCTTTTAGAAAGCATTTTCATATCCACTGCAAAAGAATTTTTATTTTAGAAAAAAATAAACACTAAAAACCCCCGGCTATGGTTCTCACCCGTAATTACACGCAAGTTGGGGGAGTGCGATGCGATCTTGGAGGCGAGGTCGGTGCCAGATCGGAGGCAAGGTCCGAGGAAAGCTCGGAGGTACTTGGTAAAAGCCAAAGGGTGCGACACCGGGACTTCCCGGGAGGTCACCCATCCCAGTACTACTCTGGCCCAAGCGTGCTTAGCTGCGGAGTTCTGATTGGATCTGATGCACAAACGCTAGTATGATCACACTCGTTATGAGTTGTTTGTCACACTTGTGTCCTTATGGCGGATGGGTGTAAGCCACCGCGACCATCCACATAGCCACGGCAGAAGATTGGGTTTCAAGGCGGGATTTGTGCAAGCCTAAGGTACAAGTTCTCTCTATGGTTGTGCCGAGCCCCGAAAGAGGTTAGGGATGGTGTTTCCTCTACATGGTTCTTTCATAAACCTACTCTTTGTGCGAAATGTAAGATTTCCTTCCCCATTCAAGATTTTGTTTCCATTCGTAGATGTTAGGAACCCGTGTTCCTACCCTTACCATTTGCTTCATATGTGATTAGTTACTTTGGACACATGTGCTTTGTGAGTTGCCCCTTCGGCATATTTTAACAATCCCACGTGTGCGGGAAGAAGTGGTTTCTTTAGTGGGAATCGGTATATAAGAAGGTGTTGAGGCTCGGTGAAGCATCCATGAATATATTGTGTTGCGCTTGCTCAAAGAAGGTTGCCCCCTCGAAGAGGCTGCGATTCAATATCATTTCGAGTTCTTTCATTTTAGTGGCTCGTTGCCAGTTGTTTCCATTTCTAGTTGCATTAATGTGGTTGGTGAAATAGTGTCTAATGGTCTCCATGTGCAGTACGAAGTGATTTCCATGGCCAATTTTTGTTCCTCTCTCTTCGAAACTCATGGCGATCTAATTATGCACATCGCATGCTCTCACCTCACCCAACCGGGATCTCGGTGATCAGAAAGTGGTCCAGATCTTGTTGCATTCTATTCTGCAGATCTGGGAAGAAGTTGTGGGCTGTGCCGTTTCATGCAACTTTGCATTCCGCTAAGCGTTCTGTTACCATGCCAGGCGATTTCGGGTAGAAACCGGATGACCGTTTTACGAGGGAAATAACAAGGATTGCGGACATCCGGCCTGGACGAGAGGGAAAATCACAAGCACTCTAAGCTTTGCACGGGCATTAGCTAGAGCCGAAAACCTTGAAAGTTGCGGCGGTTGTCCCCATCTCCAGGCCCGAAGCTTGAAAATCATCCTTCATCGTTTTGCTCGCGACCTTTCCTCCTTGTTTGCGTGCGTGTAGGATCTTAGGTGGGTGCTTTACAATGCACTTGTTCACGGATGCGGCCCGGGGTTTCAAAATCACCACGACACATAGGAAATTCGGTATTTAAGCCATATCTTTCATACACTATTTCCATTTTCCATGAAACTTTCTGAAACACCCGAAATTCCGTCCCAGCGTTTCATGCGTTGAGGATCCAAGACTACCGGTTCCACTCGTGTCACTCAAAAATCGCCATTTTCTATGTTTTAAGGGTTTGCTTTGACCTCTTCGTTTTTACCCGTTCGCCCGAAATTTGCACACGCTCTTCCTCTCACTATTCCACCCCTTTTACCCTCGAGGAAACAATTTCCGAGTTCTTATCGTTCTGACCCCAGAATCATTTTCCTCCATTCAAGCTGCCAAAAGGCGCCAAAACCCCATTCAAGTCCATTATCCTTGTTTTCTTCATCTCAAATCCGAATTGCCATTACTAAACGTGTTTTAGAAAGCGTTTTCCTATCCATTGTAAAAGACTTTTTATTTTAGAAAAAAAAACACTAAAAACCCACATTTTATGGTTGTCACCCGTAATTACACGCAAGTTGGGGGAGTGCGATGCGATCTTGGAGGTGAGGTCGGCGCGGATCGGAGGCAAGGTCGAGGAAAGCTCGGAGGTACATAGTAAAAAGCCAAAAGGGGTGCAACAGGGACTTCCCGGAGGTCACCTATCCCAGATATTACTCTAGCAGCGCCAAGCGCGCTTAAGCTGCGGAGTTACGATTGGATCTGGTCCACAAATGTTGGTATGATCGCACCCGTTATGAGTTGTTTGTCACGCTGTCCTTATGGGAGATTGGTGTAAGCCACCGCGACCTTCCACGTAGCCACAGAAGATTCGGTTTGAGACGGGATTTGTGCAAGCCTAACGTACAAGTTCTCTCTATGGTCGTGCCGGCGCGAGAAAGAGGTTAGGGATGGTGTTTCCTCTACATGGTTCTTTCTTAAACCTACTCTTTGTGCGAGACAGAATATTTTTCCCCTCTCAAGATTTGGTTTCCATTCATAGATTTTAGGAACCCGTGTTCCTACACTTCCGTTTGATTCATAGCAGATTAGTTACTCTGACGCATGTGCTTTGTCATTCGCCCCTTCGACATATTTTAACAATCCCACTTGTGTGGGAAGCAGTAGTTTTTTCAATAGGAATCGGTATATAAGAAGGTGTTGATGGTCGGTGAAGCATCCACGGATATATTGTGTTGCGCTTGCTCAAAGGAGGTTGCCCCTCGAAGAGGCTGCGATTCAATATCATTTCGAGTTCTTTCGTTTTAGCGGCTCGTTGGAATTTGTTTCCATTTCTAGTTGCATTACTTTGGTTGGTGAAATAGTGTTGCAGGGTCTCCACGTCTAGTACCAAAGCGATTTCCACGACCAATTTTTTGTTCCTCTCTTTTTAGATACTCGCGGCGATCCAATTCTGCACATCGCATGCTCTCACCTCGCCCAACCGGATCTTGGTGATCAGAAAGTGGTCCAGATCTTGTTGCATTCTGTTCTGCAGATCTGGGCAGAAGTTGCGGGCTGTGCCGTTTCCACCAACTTTGCATTCCGTTCGCATTCTGTTACCGTGCCAGCCGATTTCGGGTAGAAACCAGATGACCATTTTACAGGGAAATAACAAGGATTGCAGACATCCAGCGCCGGGAGAAGGAAAATCACAAGCACTCCTAAACTTGGCACGGGCATTAGCTAGAGCTAGGCAACCTTGAAAGTTGCAGGCGGTTGTCCCCATCTCCAAACCAGAAGCTTCAGAAATCATCCTTCATCGTTTGGTCGCGACATTTCTTCCTTGTTACTTGCGTGCGGGATCTTCCGTGGGTGCTTGACAATGCCCCTGTTCACGGATGCGGCCGGGTTTCAAAATCACACGAGCCATCAAAATTTAGTATTTTAGCCATATCTTTCGTACACTAGTTCCGTTTTCCTTGAAACTTTCCGGAACACCCGAAATCCCTGTCCTCATGTTTCATGCGTTGAGGATCGAGACCGGTTCCGCTCTGTCACTCGAAAATCGCCATTTTCTATGTTTTAAGGGTTTGTTATGACCTCTTCGTTTTTACCCGTTCGCCCCGAAATTCACACACGCTCTTCCTCTCACTATTCCGCCCCTTTTACCCTCAAGGAAACAATTTCAAGTTCTTATCGTTCTGACCCATGAATCACATTTTTCCTCAATTCAAACTGCTGAAGCGCCCAAAAACCCCGTTCAAGTCCATTATCCTCGTTTTCTTCATCTCAAATCCCGAATTGCCATTACTAAACGTGTTTTAGAAAGCGTTTTCCTATCCACTGCAAAAGACTTTTTATTTTAGAAAAAAAAACTAAAAACCCCTAGCTATGGTTGTCACCCGTAATTGCACACAAGTTGGGGGAGTGCGATGCGATATTGGAGGCGAGGTCGGCACGGATCGGAGGCAAGGTCCGAGGAAGCTCGGAGGTACTTGGTAAAAGCCAAAAGGGTGCATCAGGACTTCGGGAGGTCACCCATCCCAGATACTACTCTGCCCAAGTGCGCTTAACCGCGGAGTTACGTGGGATTCGATGCACAAACGCTGGTATGATCGCACTGTTATGAGTTGTTTGTCACTTTGTCCTTATGGGAGATGGGTGTAAGCCACCGCGACCATCCACGTAGCCACACAATGGAAGATTGGGTTTCAGGCGGGATTTGTGCAAGCCTAAGGTACAAGTTCTCTCATGGTGGTGCACGAGGCCGAGAAAGAGGTTAGGGATGGTGTTTCCTCTACATGGTTCTTTCTTAAACCTACTCTTTGTGCATAACAAAATATTTCCTTCCCCTCTCAAGATTTGGTTTCCATTCGTAGATGTTAGGAACCCGTGTTCCTACATACTTTTTAGCTTAATGCTGATTAATTACTTTGGACGCATGTGCTTTGTCGAGTCGTCCCTTGACATATTTTAACAATCCCACGTGTGCGGGAAGCGTGGTTTTCAATAAGCATCCACGGATATATTGTGTTGCACTTGCTCAAAGGAGGTTGCCCCCTCGAAGAGGCCTGCGATTGAATATCATTTCGAGTTCTTTTGTTTTAGCAGCTCGTTGCAAGTTGTTTCCATTTCTACTTGCATTACTGTGGTTGGTGAAATAGTGTTGCAGGGTCTCCACGTTTGGTACCAAAGTAATTTCCACGGCCAATTTTTTGTTCTTCTCTCTTAAGAAACTCTCGGCGATCCAATTACGCACATCGCATGCTCTCACCTCGCCCAATCGGGATCTTGGCGATTAGAAAGTGGTCCAGATCTTGTTGCATTCATTACTGCGAGATCTGGGCGAAGAAGTTGTGGGTGTGTCATTTCCAGCAACTTTGCATTCCATTCGCATTCTGTCACCAAGCCCGCCAATTTCGGGTAGAAACCGGATGAGCGTTTACGGGAAATAACAAAGATTGCAGACATCTAACAATAGCAGGAAGAAGAAAATCACAAGCACTCCTAAACTCGCACGGGCATTAGCTAGAGCCGGGCTACCTTGAAAGTTGCGGTGGTTGTCCCCATCTCCAAACCGAAGCTTCGAAATCATCCTTCATCGTTTGCTCGCGACCTTTCCTCCTTGTTACGCGTAGGATCTTCGGTGGGTGCTTGACGATGCCCCTGTTCACGGATGCGGCTAGGGTTTAAAAATCACACGAGTCATAAGAAATTCGGTATTTTAGCCATATCTTTCGTACACTAGTTCATTTTCCTTGAAACTTTCCCGAACACCGAAATCCCGTCCCCATGTTTCGTACATGCATGGGATCCGAGACACGAATCCGCTCATCACTCGAAATCGCCATTTTCTATGTTTTAAGGGTTTCTTTATGACCTCTTCATTTTTACCCATTTGCCTCGAAATTCGCACACGTTCTTCCTCTCACTATTCCGCCCCTTTTACCCTCGAGAAACGAGTTCCGAGTTCTTATCATTCTGACCCCCAAATTGCATTTTTCCTCCATTCAAGTTGCCTAGAAAGCGCCAAAAACCCCGTTCAAGTCCATTATCCTCGTTTTCTTCATCTCAAATCCCAAATTGCCATTACTAAACATGTTTTAGAAAGCGTTTTCCTATCCATTGCAAAAGAATTTTTAAAAAAAACATTAAAAACCCCCGGTTATGGTTGTCACCCATAATTGCACGTAAGTTGGGGGAGTGCAATGCGAACTTGGAGGTGAGGTCAGCGCTAGATCGGAGGCAAGGTCCGAGGAAAGCTCGGCGTGAGCTCAGAGGCACTTGGTAAAAGCCGAAAAGGGTGCGACATCGGAACTTCCCAGGAGGTCACCCATCCTAGTACTAGTCTGGCCCAAGCGCGCTTAAGCTGTGAAGTTCGATGGGATTCGGTGCACAAACGCATGTATGATCACACCCGTGATGAGTTGTTTGTCATGCTATCCTTATGGGAGATGGGTGTAAGCCACCGCGACCATCCACGTAGCCATGACAAAAGATTGGGTTTCTAATGGGGTTTCAAGATGGGATTTGTGCAAGTCTAAGGTACAAGTTCTCTCTATGGTCGTGCCAAGCTCCGAGAAAGAGGTTAAGGATGGTGTTTCCTCTACATGGTTCTTTCTTAAACCTACTCTGTGTAGAACAGAAGATTTCCTTCCCCTCTCAAGATTTGGTTTCCATTCGTAGATGTTAGGAACCCGTGTTCCTACCCTTCTGTTTGCTTCATAGTAGATTACTTACTTTGGACACATGTACTTTGTAAGTCGCCCTTCGGCACATTTTTAACTATCCCACGTGTGTGGGAAGCGTGAGTTTCATCAATAGGAATCGACATATAAGAAGGTGTTGAGGCTCGGTGAAGCATCCACGAATATATTGTGTTGCGCTTGCTCAAAGGAGGTTGCCCCCTCGAAGAGGCCAGCGATTTAATATCATTTTGAGTTCTTTTTTTTTAGTGACTCGCTGCAAGTTGTTTCCATTTCTAGTTGCATTATTGTGATCGGTGAAATTGTGTGTTGCGGGGTCTCCACGTCTTGTACCAAAGCAATTTCCACGGCCAATTTTTGTTCTTCTCTCTTGAAACTCGTGGCGATCAATTACGCACATCGCATGCTCTCACCTCGCCCAACCGGGATCTTGGCGATCGAAAGTGGTCGAAATCTTGTTACATTATGTTACGCGAGATGTGGGTAGAAGTTGTGGGTACATGTGCTGCCATTTCCAGCAACTTTGCATTCCGTTCGCGTTCTTATTCACCGTGCCAACCGATTTTGGGTAGAAACCCAGATGACCATTTTACGAAATAACAAGATTACGGACATCCGGCGCGGAAGAAGGAAAATCTCAAGCACTCCTAAACTTGGCATAGGGCATTAGCTAGAGCCAGGAACCTTGAAAGTTGCGGCGGTTGTCCCCATCTCAAACGAGAAGCTTAAAATCATCCTTCATCATTTGCTCGCGACCTTTCCTCCTTGTTACGCATGTAGGATCTTCGGTGGGTGTTGACAATGCCCCTGTTCACGTATGCGGCGGGGGTTTAAAAATCGCACGTCCTAAGAAATTCGGTATTTTAGCCATATCTTTCGTACACTAGTTTCGTTTTCCTGAAACTTTCCGGAACACCGAAATCCCGTCCCTCGCATTTCGTGCGTCGAGGATCGAGACCCATTCCGCTTCTATCACTCATAAATCACCATTTTCTATGTTTTAAGGGTTTCTTTATGACCTCTTCTTTTTTACCCGTTTGCCCCAAAATCGCACACGTTCTTCCTCTCACTATTCCGCCCCTTTTACCCTCAAGGAAACGATTTCCAGTTCTTATCGTTACAGCCCCCAAATTGTATTTTTCCTCCATTCAAGTTGCCTAGAAAGCGCCAAAAACCCCGTTCAAGTCCATTATCCTCGTTTTCTTCATCTCAAATCCCAAATTGCCATTACTAAACGTGTTTTAGAAAGCGTTTTCCTATCCATTGCAAAATAATTTTAAAAAAAAAGCACTAAAAACCCCGGCTATGGTTGTCACCCATAATTACACGCAAGTTGGGGGAGTGCGATGTGATCTTGGAGGCGAGGTCGGTGACAGATCGGAGGCAAGGTATGAGAAAGCTCGCGCACGAGCTCGGAGGTACTTGGTAAAAGCCGAAAAGGGTGCAACACCCAGGACTTCCAGGAGGCCACCCATCCCAGATACTACTCGCCCAAGTGTGCTTGACTACGGAGTTATGATGGGATCCGGTGCACCAACGCTCGTACGATTGCACCTGTTATGCGTTGTTTGTCATGTTGTCCTTATGGGAGATGGGTGTAAGCCTCCGCAACCATCCACATAGGCATGGCAGAAGATTGGGTTTCTAAGGGGGTTTCAAGACGGGATTTGTGCAAGTCTAAGGTACAAGTTCTCTCTATGGTCATGCCGAGCTCCGAGAAAGAGGTTAAGGATGGTGTTTCCTCTACATGGTTCTTTCTTAAACCTACTCTTTGTGTAGAACAAAGGATTTCCTTCCCCTCTCAAGATTTGGTTTCCATTTATAGATGTTAGGAACCGTGTTCCTACCCTACATGTTTGCTTCATATAGTGAGATTAGTTACTTTGGACGCATGTGCTTTGTAACTCGTCCTTGACATATTTCAACAATCCTACGTGTGCGGGAAGCAAGTGGTTTCATCAATAGGAATCGGTATATAAGAAGGTGTTGAGGCTCAGTGAAGCATCCACGAATATATTGTGTTGCGCTTGCTCAAAGGAGGTTGCCCCCTCGAAGAGGCCTACGATTTAATATCATTTCGAGTTATTTTGTTTTAGCGACTCGTTGCAAGTTGTTTCCATTTCTAGTTGCATTCTTGTGATTGGTGAAATAGTGTTGCAGGGTCTCCACGTCTAGTACCAAAGCAATTTCCACGGCTAATTTTTCATTCTTCTCTCTTAGAAACTTCGCGGCGATCCAATTCTACACACATCGCATGCTCTCACCTTGTCCAATCCGGGATCTTGGTGATCATAAAGTGGTCCAGATCTTGTTGCATTTTGTTACTGCGAGTCTGGCGAGGCGAAGTTGTGGATGTGTGCGTTTCCAGCAACTTTTCATTCCGTTCGCATTCTTTCACCGTGCCAGCCGATTTCGGGTAGAAACCGGATGACTGTTTCTGAGAAATAACAAAGATTACAGGACATCCAAATGCGCGGAAGAAGGAAAATCACAAGCACTCCTAAACTTGCACGCGCATTAGCTAGAGCGAGTGACCTTGAAAGTTGCGGCGGTCGTCCCCATCTCCAAACAAGAAGCTTCGAGAAATCATCCTTCATTGTTTGCTCGTGACCTTTCCCCCTTGTTCTGCGTGTAGGATCTTCGGTGGGTGCTTGACAATGCCCCTATTCATGGATGCGGCCAGGGTTTAAAAATCACACGAGCCATAGGAAATTCGGTATTTTAACCATATCTTTTGTACACTACTTCCGTTTTCCTAAAACTTTCTTGGAACATCCGAAATCCCGATCCCCGCGTTTCATGCGTCAAGGATCCGAGACCCGATTCCACTTCTATCACTCAAAAATCACCATTTTCTATGTTTTAAGGGTTTGCTATGACCTCTTCATTTTTTTCCCGTTTGCCCGAAATTGCAGACGTTCTTCCTCTACCCTCAAGAAAACAATTTCCGGTTCTTATCGTTCTGACCCCAAATTGCATTTTTCCTCCATTCAAGTTGCCTAGAAAGCACCAAAAACCCCATTCAAGTCCATTATCCTCGTTTTCTTCATCTCAAATCCCAAATTGCCATTACTAAACGTGTTTTAGAAAGCATTTTCCTATCCATTGCAAAAGAATTTAAATAAAAGCACTAAAACCACCGGTATGGTTATCACCCGTAATTGCACGTAAGTGGGGAGTGCGATGTGAACTTGGAGGCGAGGTCGGCGCCGATCGGAGGCAGGTCAGGAAAGCTCGGTGCGAGCTTGGATGTACTTGGAAAAGCCGAAAAGGGTGCGACACCGGGACTTCCCGGAGGTCACCCATCCCAAGTACTACTCGCAGCCCAAGTGCGCTTAAGCTGCGGAGTTCGATGGGATTTAATGCACAAACGTTGGTATGATCACACCATTATGAGTTGTTTGTCATCCTATCCTTGTGGGAGATGGGTGTAAGCCACCGCGACCATCCATGTAGCCACGGAAAAGATTGGGTTTCTAAGGGGGTTTCAAGATGGGATTTGAGCAAGTCTAAGGTACAAGTTCTCTCTATGGTCATGCTTAGAGATCCGAGAAAGAGGTTAAGGATGGTGTTTCCTCTACATGGTTCTTTCTTAAACCTACTCTTTGTGCGAGAGAAGATTTCTTTCCCCTCTCAAGATTTGGTTTCCATTCGTAGATGTTAGGAACCCGTGTACCTACCCTTGTATTTGCTTCATAGTAGCCAGTTACTTACTTTGACGCATGTGCTTTGTAAGTCGCCCCTTCGGCATATTTCAACAATCCCACGTGTGCGGAAGCGATGCAGAGTTTCATCAATGGAATCGGCATATAAGAAGGTGTTGAGGCTCGGTGAAGCATCCACGAATATATTGTGTTGCGCTTGCTCAAAAGAGGTTGCCCCCTCGAAGAGGCCTACGATTTAATATCATTTCGAGTCCTTTTGTTTTAGTGACTCATTGCAAGTTGTTTCCACTTCTAGTTGTATTCATTTTGTGATCGGTAAAATAGTGTTGCAGGGTCTCCGTCAGTACCAAAGTAATTTCCACGGCCAAATTTTTTTCTTCTCTCTTGAAAACTCACGGCGATCCATTTTATACATCGCATGCTCTCACCTCACCCAACCGAGATCTTGGCGATCAGAAAGTGGTCCAGATCTTGTTGCATTACATTCTGCAGATCTCGGGAGAGTTGTGGGATGTGCCGCTTTCCAGCAACTTTGCATTCCATTCCCATTACATTACCATGCCGGCCTATTTGGTAGAAACTAGATGACCATTTTACGGGGAAATAACAAAGATTGCGGACATCCCATTGGCGCTAGAAGAAGGAAAATCACAAGCACTCCTAAACTTGGGACGGGCATTAGCTAGAGAGCATTGCTGACCTTGAAAGTTGCGGGCGGTCGTCCCCATCTCCAAACCCGAAGCTTCAAAATCATCCTTCATCATTTTCTCATGACCTCTCCTCCTTGTTATGCGTGTAGGATCTTTGGTGGGTGCTTGACAATGCCCCTGTTCACGGATGCGGCAGAATTAAAATCGTGATGAGTCATAGGAAATTTGGTATTTTAGCCATATCTTTCGTACACTAGTTCCATTTTCCATGAAACTTTCTCGTAACACCTGAAATCCCCGTCCCCGCGTTTCATGCATTGAGGATCCGAGACCTGATTCCACTTCTATCACTCAGAAATCGCCATTTTCTATGTTTTAAGAGTTTGCTATGACCTCTTCATTTTTTACCCATTTGCCCCAAAATTCACACATATTCTTCCTATCACTATTCCACCCCTTTTACCATCAAGGAAACAATTCCAGATTCTTATCGTTCTTACAGCCCCCAAATTGCATTTTTCCTCCATCCAAGTTGCCTAGAAAGTGCCAAAAACCCCATTCAAGTCCATTATCCTCGTTTTCTTCATCTCGAATCCCAAATTGCCATTACTAAACATGTTTTAGAAAGCATTTTCCTATCCATTGCAAAAGAATTTAAATAAAAGCACTAAAAACCACCGGCTATGGTTGTCACCCATAGTAA
Source organism: Taxus wallichiana var. yunnanensis (assembly GCA_018340775.1). NCBI lineage: Eukaryota > Viridiplantae > Streptophyta > Pinopsida > Cupressales > Taxaceae > Taxus > Taxus wallichiana. The sequence goes on from CM031241.1 coordinate 662,658,499, forward strand.
TTGTCACGCAAGTTGGGGAGTGCGATGTGAACTTGGAGGCGAGGTGGCAAGCGAGATCGGAGGCAAGGTCAGGAAAGCTCGGTGCGAGCTCGGAGGTACTTGGTAAAAGCCGAAAAGGTGCGACACCGGATTTCCAGAGGTCACCCATCCCAGTACTACTCGCGCCCAAAGCGCACTTAATCAAGCTGCGAGTTACGATGGGATCGAACCTGCACAAACGTTGGTATGATCACACCCGTTATGCGTTGTTTGTCATGCTTATCCTTGTGGGAGATGGGTGTAAGCCACCGCGACCATCCACGTAGCCATGACAGAAGATTGGGTTTCTAAGGGGGTTTCAAGACGTGATTTGTGCAAGTCTAAGGTACAAGTTCTCTCTATGGTCGTGCCAAGCTCCGAGAAAGAGGTTAAGGATGGTGTTTCCTCTACATGGTTCTTTCTTAAACCTACTCTTTGTGTAGAATAGAAGATTTCCTTCCCCTCTCAAGATTTGGTTTCCATTCGTAGATGTTAGGAACCCGTGTTCCTACCCTTCTATTTGCTTCATAGCAGATTAGTTACTTTGGACGCATGTGCTTTGTAAGTCGTCCCTTCGGCATATTTCAACAATCCCACGTGTGTGGGAAGCAGTAGTTTCATCAATAGGAATCGGTATATAAGAAGGTGTTGAGGCTCAGTGAAGCATCCACGAATATATTTTTTTGCTTGCTCAAAGGAGGTTGCCCCTCGAAGAGGCTGCGATTTCATATCATTTCGAGTTCTTTTGTTTTAGCGACTCGTTGCAAGATGTTTCCATTTCTAGTTGCATTCTTGTGATTGGTGAAATAGTGTTGCAGGGTCTCCACTCACGTACCAAAGCAATTTCCACGACTAATTTTTTGTTCTTCTCTCTTGAGAAACTCACGGCGATATAGTTCTAAACATCGCATGCTCTCACATCACCCAATCGGGATCTTGGCGATCAGAAAGTGGTCCAGATCTTGTTGCATTCCATTCGCATTCGTCTGTTACCATGCCAACAAATTTCGCCGTAGAAACCAAATGATTGTTTTACAGGAAATAACAAAGATAAGCAGACATCCAAATGTAATGCCGAAGAAGGAAAATCACAAGCACTCCTAAACTTGCACGGCATTAGCTAGAACCCGGCAACCTTGAAAGTTGCAGGCGGTTGTCCCCATCTCCAAACCGAAGCTTGAGAAATCATTCTTCATCGTTTTCTCGGCGACCTCTCCTCCTTGATCTGCGTGTAGGATCTTCGGTGGGTGCTTGACAATGCCCTGTTGACGGATGCGGCGATAGGGTTTAAAATTCACACAAGCCATAGGAAATTCATTATTTTAGCCATATCTTTTGTACACTAGTTTTGTTTTCCCTGAAACTTTCCCGGAACACCCGAAATCACCATCCCCGTGTTTCATGCGTTGAGGATCTGAGACCCGATTCCGCTTCTATTACTCCAAAATCACCATTTTCTGTGTTTTAAGGGTTTGTTATTACCTCTTCATTTTTTACCCGTTTTCCCTGAAATTCACACACGTTCTTCCTCTCACTATTCGCCCCTTTTACCCTCAAGGAAACAATTTCCGAGTTTTATCGTTCTGACCCCCAAATTACATTTTTCCTCCATTCAAGTTGCACAAAGCACCCAAAACCCCGTTCAAGTCCATTATCCTCGTTTTCTTCATTTCAAATCAATTGCCATTACTAAACGTGTTTTAGAAAGTGTTTTCCTATCCATTGCAAAAGAATTTAAATAAAAGCACTAAAACCACCGGCTATGGTTGTCACCGTAATTACACGCAAGTTGGGGAGTGCGATGCGAACTTGGAGGTGAGGTCGGCGCGGATCGGAGGCAGCGAGTTCGAGGAAGCTCGGCGCGAGCTCGGGAGGTACTGTGGTAAAGCCGAAAAGGGTGCGACACGGGACTTCCCGAGAGGTCATCCATCCCAGTACTTACTCGGCCCAAGCGCACCTAGCTGCGGAGTTACATGGGATCCGGTGCACAAACACGATATGATCGCACCCATTATGAGTTGTTTTCATGCTGTCCTTATGGGTGATGGGTGTAAGCCACCGTGACCATCCACATAGTCACGAAAAAGATTGGGTTTCTAAGGGGGTTTCAAGACGGGATTTGTGCAAGTCTAAGGTACAAGTTCTCTCTATGGTCGTGCCGAGCTCCGAGAAAGAGGTTAAGGACGGTGTTTCCTCTACATGGTTCTTTCTTAAACCTACTCTTTGTGCAGAACAGAATATTTCCTTCCCCTCTCAAGCTTTGGTTTCCATTCGTAGATGTTAGGAACCCGTGTTCCTACCCTTCTGTTTGCTTCATAGCAGATTACTTACTGGACGCATGTGCTTTGTAAGTCATCCCTTCGGCATATTTTAACATTCCCACGTGTGCGGGAAGCAGTAGTTTCTTCAATAGGAATCAGTATATAAGAAGGTGTTGAGGCTCAGTGAAGCATCCACGAATATATTGTGTTGTGCTTGCTCAAAGGAGGTTGCCCCCTCGAAGAGGCCTGCGATTTAATATCATTTCGAGTTCTTTTGTTTTAGCGACTTGTTGCAAGTTGTTTCCATTTCTAGTTGCATTACTGTGATTGGTGAAATAGTGTTGCAGGTCTCCACGTCTGGTACCAAAGTAATTTCCACGGCCAATTTTTTGTTCTTCTCTCTTCAGATACTCGTGGCTATCCAATTCTGCACATCGCATGCTCTCACCTCACCCAACCGGGATCTTGGTGATTAGAAAGTGGTCCAAATCTTGTTGCATTCTATTCTGTAGATCTGGGTAGAAGTTGTGGGCTGTTCAGCCATTTGCGGTGAACTTTGCATTCCGTTCACGGGAAATAACAAAGATTACAGGACATCCAGTGCAGGAGAAGGAAAATCCTGAGGACTCCTAAACTTGGCACGGGCATTAGCTAGAGCTATTGAAACCTTGAAAGTTGCGGGTGATTGTCCCCATCTCTAAACCAAAAGATTCGAGAAATCATCCATCATCGTTTGCTCATGACCTTTCCTCCTTGTTACTGCGTGTAGGATCTTCGGTGGGTGCTTGACAATGCCGATGTTCACGGATGCGGCCACGGTTTAAAAATCATAGGAAACTCCGTATTTTAGCCGTATCTTTCGTACACTAGTTTCATTTTCCCTGAAACTTTCTCGGAACACCTGAAATCCCCATCCCCGCGTTTCATGCGTTGAGGATCCGAGACCCGATTCTGCTTCTATCACTCAGAAATTTCCATTTTCTATGTTTTAAGGGTTTGCTATGACCTCTTCGTTTTTACCCGGTTGCCCAGAAATTCGCACATGTTCTTTCTCTCACTATTCCGCCCCTTTACCCTCGAGGAAACAATTTCCGAGTTCTTATCGTTCTGACCCCCAAATTGCATTTTCCTCAATTCAAGATTTGCTGCGCGCCAAAAACCCGTTCAAGTCCATTATTTTTTCTTCATCTCAAATCCCAAATTGCCATTACTAAACGTGTTTTAGAAAGCGTTTTCCTATCCACTTGCAAAAGAATTTAAATAAAGCACTAAAACCCCGGTATGGTTGTCACCCGTAATTGCATGCAAGTTGGGGGAGTGCGATGCAACTTGGAGGCATGGTCGGTGCAAGATTGGAGGCAGGTCAGGAAAGCTCGGTGCAAGCTCGGAGGTACTTGGTAAAAAGCCGAAGGGTGTGACACCAAGACTTCCCAGAGGAGGTCACCCATGCCGAGTACTACTTTGGCCCAAGCGCGCTTAACTTCAGAGTTCTGATGGGATTTGGTGCACAAACGCTAGTATGATTGCACCGTTATGAGTTGTTTGTCATCTTTGTATCCTTGTGGGAGATGGGTGTAAGCCACCGCGACCATCCACGTAGCCACGACAGAAGATTGGGTTTGGGGGGTTTAGAGGCGGATTTGTACAATTCTAAGGTACTGAAGTTCTCTCTGTGGTCATGCTTGGCTCAGAAAGAGGTTAAGGATGGTGTTTCCTTTATATGGTTCTTTCTTAAACCTACTCTTTGTGCGAAATAGAAGATTTCCTTCCCCTCTCAAGATTTGGTTTCCATTAAGTAGATGTTAGGAACCGTGTTCTACCCTACGCAGCTTTGCCCATGTGATTAGTTACTTTGAATGCATGTTCTTTGTAAGTCGTCCCTTTGGCATATTTCAACAATCCCATGTGTGGGAAAGTAGTTTCATTAATAGGAATCGGCATATAAGAAGGTGTTGAGGCTCGGTGAAGCATCACGAATATATTGTGTTGCGCTTGCTCGAAAGGAGGTTGCCCCCTCGAAGAGAGGCAGCAATTGAATATCATTTTGAGTTCTTTTGTTTTTAGTGACTCGTTGCTTGAAGTTGTTTAAATTTCTAGTTGCATTACTTGATTGGTGAAATAGTGTTACGGGGTCTCCACGTCAGGTACCAAAGAAATTTCCACGGCTGATTTTTTGTTCTTCTCTCTTGGATACTGTGACGATCCAATTCTACACATCGCATGCTCTCACCTCAAATCCCAGGGATCTTGGTGTTGAAAAAGTGGTCCTGAGATCTTGTGCATTCTATTCAGTGATCTGGGCAAAAGTTGTGGGTTGTGTCGTTTCTAGCAACTTTGCATTCGTTCGCGATTCTTTGCCACCGTGCCGGCCGATTTTGGGTAGAAACTGGATGATGACTGTTTTATAGGGAATAAAAATATTGTAGAACATCTAGGAAGAAGGAAAATCACAAGCACTCCTAAACTTGCACGGGCATTAGCTAGAGCAGGCAACCTTGAAAGTTGCGGTGGTTGTCCCCATCTCAAACAAAGCTTGGAAACCATCCTTCATCGTTTTCTCATGACCTTTCCTCCTTGTTACAGCGTAGGATCTTCGGTGGGTGCTTGATGCCCACTGTTCACGGATGCGGCGAGGGTTTCAAAATCACGTCATAGGAAATTCGGTATTTTAGCCATATATTTATTTTACACTAGTTCCATTTTCCTAAAACTTTCTCTCGGAACACCCGAAATCCCCATCCCAGCGTTTCAAATGCGTTTGAGGATCTGAGACCGATTCCGCTTCTATCACTGCGAAATCACCATTTTCTATGTTTTAAGGGTTTCTTTATGACCTCTTCATTTTTATCCATTTGCCACGAAATTAGCACACATTCTTCCTCTCACTATTCTGCCCCTTTTACCCTCGAGGAAACAATTTCCGAGTTCTTATCGTTCTGACCCCCAAATTACATTTTTCCTCCATTCAGTTGCCTAGAAAGTGCGAAAACCCCGTTCAGAGTCCATTATCCTTGTTTTCCTCATCTCAAATCCCAAATTGCCATCACTAAACGTGTTTTAGAAAGCGTTTTCCTATCCATTGCAAAAGAATTTAAAAAAAAACTAAAAACCCGGTTTATGGTTGTCACACCGTAATTACACGCAAGCTGGGGGAGTGTGATGCAATCTTGGAGTCGAGGTCGGTGCGGATCTGAGCGAGTTCAGGAAGCTTAGCGCGAATCTCGGAGGAAGTGTACTTGGTAAAGGCCAATAAGGGGTGCGACACTTGAAGACTTCTAGGAGGTCACCCATCCAGTACTACTGGCAGCGCAGCAGCTTAGACAACTACGAGTTTTGATGGGATCCGGTGCACAAGCGGCCTTTAGTACGATGGCACCACGTTATGAGTTGTTTGTCATCCTCACATAGTTCTTTCTTAAACCTACTCTTTGTGTAGAATGTTGGTGATCAAGAATAGGACTTTATGAAGAGAAAGCGGTTGGGGACAAGTCCCCTCCTCTTTAATGGGAGAGGGTTCATATTCGAAACAAACCTATTTACAAATACTCTGAGAAACATGATTTTCTAGTTGAACTTGGATATTCACGAAAGTGTTTTCTATAAAAGATCATCAATTCTGGGGAGTAGGAATGAGAATACGAGAATGAGCGAAGGCAACATACGAAAATTACTAGATATGAGTAATTCTTTATGTATGCGAGATTCTAGGTGAATTGAAACAAGATCATTTGTATCATATAAATAAGATGGAATTTAAAGACACAAAGTTATGTAAATAACATCTGCGAACACAAAGTTTCTTGACATAACACAGACAAATGATCTTCACAAGGAATTAAATGAAAGCTTAGGGATAAAGAATCGGATAGACAAAGAATGAAAAGCCCTTCTGCCAGTGATTTCTTTATGATCTATTTACACTTTGGAAAATAAGCCAAGTTCTTCCTCCTCTTGAAATGGCGTGGAGGCCATTATATAGCTTACAAATCAGTTGCTCTTTCTAACTACTTCTTTTAACTAAAGATTTGGTTAAGGTTGCCAATCGCAATACCTCAAACTTATTACAATGAATCGAGAAAAGAATTAGAAAGAGAATAAGGAGAAGAAAGGCAATTGGTTGGATAGGGAGGGACCCACTTGACTTCAAAGGTCATTGCTGAGATCTCTTCAGTACCTCGGCTATGTCTACGCGCTTGAGGTGACGTGTTGGCTGTAGATTAGGCCCAAAATGCAGGTACTTCTCCATTTCCCTTCAAACTCGACATGGTATGATGGTCTTTATTGCTTCTTCAATGGCAGATTGAAGAGAGCAGATCTCCTTCATTTTCTCTTTGGAAATGGAGCTTTCCTTGAATAGATTATCTTTGACAAAGCTCACGGGTAGAATTGTTCTTACGGGGAAAAAGAGGCACACAGTTTCATCCACGGAATGGCAGTGTATATCTTTGAAAGCGGAATACAGCCGGTGTCTTGAAAGCTTACCCCCTTACGCGGCTATTCTTGACTCACCAAGCCTCCTCTACAAGACTTTGATCTTCCACTCCGTTGTAAACCGGGACTTTGACCAGTTATCCTTTACATCGTGAAAACCTTATTCGCCAATAAAATGTTCTCATCACATACCCATCCCATGGGACGGAGTCTCTTATGCAACTGCTCTAGGTTTGAGCTCTTTATCTATGACCCAGATAGTGGAGGAGAGTTTAGCGCAGGTGTTCACCTTCCCGTGGAGTTTGAAAGCTTCATCGATGAAGTTCAATCCTGCAACAAGCATATCTTCCACCATGGCCTCCATGGCTACCTTATAGGCGGAATACTTGCGCGCTGTCTTTGATACTGCAGCCAACTGCATCTTGGCAAAATTACAATTGGCGGGAAGGGTAGCAATACGTAACTTC